>JACBAH010007435.1:0-30827 GCA_014282315.1 Neospermospora avenae | reverse complement strand
ATATATATATATCTATAAAAATCCTTAAAAAAAAAAATTCATGCCAGTGATATCATATAATATCTTCGATACTTTGACTTCTAGTTAAAAGATTATATTCGCGAAATAGTATAGTGAAGTGGTTTGACTATGTAATCACTTTAATAAGGTTAAGGCCCTCACTTTGCCAGTGACGAATGTCCGCCGCCTCGAGCTCAAAAGGGATGCTGTGACAAATCTGAGAGCATAGCATAGCAATACTGAGCAAGAGCCACGTACTTCACTAAAGATCTTTTATTTTGCGCTAATAATTTCCTATTCGGCGCGAACAGCAAGCAGTTTCTCGTATGTTGGAACGTGACTGGTAAGTCCGTCTACTTCTTCTTCTTCATTTGTTATTGACGAGAGGGTTAACCAAGTGATATGAAGCGGTGTAACAGTTCCTCCATTTTCTTTCGAAGGAGCGGAGCGTCGGCCGCTCTCCTTGCAGGGGCTCCCCTCACTCCCATCTGCAGGTGCTGCCGAGCTCCACTCTCATCTCCTCCCGTCTCCACATTATCGATCTCGTACTAGTTGAGAAGCTAAGCCCAATCAAGAACACTGCCCCTCTCTGCCGACCTGACCTCGCTTCGTCTCGACTGGCATGCCATGCCCAAGCGAGCCAAGATACAAAGCAAACATGTGAAATCCCGAACGCCCCCAGGGTTTCGTGTGGAGCCTCTAAGCAGGCGGAAATGTCGGTGCTTGGGAATGCGTATGGACCGATTATCCACCGATTGAAGGGTGGGTACAAGTAGCGGGGAGTCCTCGAGGATGAATATACTATAATCTATTGAAAGGAACTTCATGACAAAGCTTCATATTCGATTTGGAGTGACGTGTCACTGAGTTGTGGCTATACAAAGAGATTCGAGGGCAAAAGAGTTTGAGTACGCAGCTAGCGAAAACCAACAGGAGACTTGTGGTGTCGACCCTTTTTTAGACCACTCTCAACTGCATTTCGCGAAGCAGCTACAACACTTATCTTCACAGCGTCTTATAATAGCTATACGGCGATCATGATTGAAGAGATCCTTGCCCGCGTCTCACTCAAGACACTACTTCTAGCAGCCATCGCCGTCATCTCCCTCGTCAAAATCACAACATGGGTGAGCAATAAGCGCAAGATCCGACAGCTTGGCGGCTACTCAAAGAGAGTCAACGTGAGATATCCATTCGGTGAGACAATCCCTTCCGAACCTCGTTGAGATCCTCCTAACTTAAGATACTAGACCTTGACCTGATAGCAAGAGCCGTCAAAGCAACCATAAACCATAAAAACCTAGAAGCATGGGACTACTGGTTCACCAGCTCAGAGGGCGAGAAAGTCTACACTGTAGAAGCTAGCCCCGTCGGTCGTCGACTCGTCTTCACCGCCGATCCAGATAACATCAAAGCTATCCTAGCCACCCAGTTTACCGACTATGGCAAGGGAAAACCATTTCACAAGGAATGGAGTGCTTTTCTCGGAGACAGTATCTTCACTACTGATCTCGATCAATGGCACTCGTCGAGGCAGTTGATCCGACCTCAATTTGTCAAAGATCGAGTTAGTGATTTAGATGTTTTTGAGACACATGTTCAGATCTTGATAAAGCAGATTTTGGATGGAGGGAGGGGATATGATGGGACTTCTAAGGGGGCTGAGATCGATGTCAGTGATCTGTTCTTCAGGTATACTCTGGATGCGGCCACGCACTTCTTGCTGGGACGATCGGTTGGAAGCTTGGAGTTGCCGGAACAGGAGTTTGCAGAGGCTTTTGGAGAGGTGCAGAGAGTGCAGAGCATTATTGCTCGGGCAGGGTATGACCATCACCATGAGCACTCATTGGCCAAGTACTAACTTCAGGTAGACCGCTGAACTCGTTCGTCCCACGCGGCTCTTTCAAGAGGGGCATACAAACCATCGACGAATTTGTGAACCCATTTATTGATCAAGCGCTCAGCCTCTCGCAGGATGAGTTGGACTCCAAGACGAAATCTGAAGAAGGATACACCTTCCTCCACGCTCTGGCTGGGTTCACTCGTGATCGAAAAGTGCTGCGCGATCAACTCGTCGCGGTACTGTTAGCAGGTAGAGATACCACTGCTTCAACTCTATCATGGACTTTCTATGAGCTAGCTCGTCATCCAGAAGTAGTCAATAATTTGCGCAACGAAATTAAGAATGTGGTCGGTCTGGACAGGGCGCCCTCTTATGCGGATCTGAAGGGGATGAAATACCTACAGGTAAGCCACTTCCTCGGCCTCTGTCCAATTATTTGAGTTCGGTGTACTAACTGAGGCATCTCAGAACGTCATGCACGAGACCCTCCGTCTCTACCCCGTCGTCCCCTTCAATGTCCGTCTCGCTCTAAAAGACACCACCCTCCCCCGCGGCGGCGGCCCAGACGGCCTCTCTCCAATCGGCGTCCTAAAAGATACCCCAATCGGCTACTCGACTCTCGTAATGCAACGTCGTCCCGATCTCACACCTCCCATCCCCAACCCCTCATACAATCCCTCCTCTCCGACCTCCTCCTTCTCTTCCAAGAAAGAAATCACAGTCCTCGATTTCTACCCCGAGCGCTGGCAAAACTGGCAACCCAAACCATGGACATTTATCCCGTTTAACGGCGGCCCGAGGATATGTATTGGACAGCAATTTGCGCTCACCGAGATGGGATATACGATTGTGAGGATGTTGCAGAGGTTTGAGGAGGTGGAGAATTTTATGGGGAATGTGGATGGGGGGAATCCGTGCTTGAAGGCGGAGATTGTGTTACAGCCTGGTCAGGGAGTCAGGGTTGGGCTTAGGGAGAAGGCGAGAGGTGAGAAGGGAGCTTGATTTGATAGCTTTGTAATGACTAGTGTTTTGAGGATAGTTGAGATTTGGATAGGCTTCACACAGTACTAGGCAAATCCTTCGAATTCAAGCGAGGATACCAAATCAATAACTCTACCAATTGCCTTCACTTACTATCTTTTGAAACAACTACTGATACAATAAAAGTACCGAGTATAGTAAATTAATCGTTAGAATCTCCTCATTCTTCTTGTGGAGTCTTGGAAATTCTGCCTCGCATAGACTCCTTAAAATTTCGTACACTAACCCTTTGCTATTTTGTAGACTTCGATCGTACTCGGTATACTCGCACCGAAATTATCGAATAAGGACTCATCAAAGTATCATACGCAGCCTAGAAAGAAGTTTCGAGCCTTTGTCGAGCGTCTTCTAAATCGCTCTTAGAGTCTTACTCTTCGTAATATCAGGAAATGTCTCGAAAACCCATACGTTCAAGAGCTACTAGATGTACTTAATTAGGTTTAAATTAGGGGAGTAGGATAGCTAGTCAATTATTAACTAGATGCGATTCTTTGTGAACTACGCCTTGACTTTCTTGGTAGCATAAGTCGAGGCATTATCTTTTATAAATTCGTAGCCGGCATCGATTAGTCGGCCTCCCCTATATAATAATAGCTTTACTTCTACTTCGAAGACTTCTTCTAAATACGACTTAGCTAGATACCCGAATTTCCTGACTCAAAATCCCGGTTTATAATATGAAGAACCTTATATGTTCCTTTGCAAGAAAAGGTGTCAGAGAGGGTATCCTTGATTAGATGAAGAATCAAGAAAACCCACAAACTCTGTAACAGGCTAATAGCAGATGATGTCAAGAGGACATTGCGAGCTTCACAGCTTCTCAAATTCTTGAAAAGATTCTTGAAACTGCCCTTTGCTTCACTTTTTGCTCTTATAACTACTCGCATTTTTCGATAGATTGATGATTTAGTGCTTGTATTCTACATCTGAACAAGTACTTTGACGTGTTGCTCCTTACTGTTGATCATCTCCCTGATGGCGTCCTCGACTACTCTATCGAGCGGCACTCGACTTGTAATCATATCAGCGGGCTTCATGCTTCCTGTCGGATGGTCAGTCTCGTTCGCAGCCGCGTGTACTTTAAATCCGCTCGTGGAATTTGCTGCTGATCCATAGACGAAAAGCAAACAATTCGCTTCTCCATACCGGGATCAAGACACAAGTGGAAAACTAACTGACCCTCCGAGATAGCCTTGATAATGTCCTTGAAATCCTGCTGCTCATACCCTAAGCAAGTCAAGTACTTGCCCTCCTTCATTACCAAATAGTTTCGCTGAAATAGTATCGGCCCCCAGATAGCCCACATTGACTACAGTACCCCTGGCCTTAATCGCTAAGCACGCTGCCTCTAGGGCAACCGCCACCCCAGCACAATCGAAAACGATATCTACACCCTGACCTGTGGCCTCCTGCACTCGTTCTATAACGTTATCCTTTGCCGGGTGAAGGATTATATCCGCGCCGAAGTGTAGCGCAAATTCTTGACGCCGCACGGTTTGTTCCGAGACGAGGATCTTACCGCAACCGCGTGCTCGTAACGCCAGGATCACAGCGATATCAATTGGTCCCCCACCGAGGATTAAGATATTAGAATCAGGCTTCTGCGGGCTGAGGTTAACGGCGTGCCAGCCTACCGCGAGAGACTCAATAAGAGCACCAACATCGAGTGGGACATTCTCCGGAAGGAGCAGAGCGTAATTAGCTGAGAGCACGCAAGCGTCACTTAGTCCACCTCCCCAACCTGACAGGCCAAGGAAGCCTCCGTTGTTACATATATTTTTGAGATCAGAAATATAGGCTGCGCATGTCCCATCGTAGATGGTAGGCTGGATAGCGACGTGATCACCAGGCTTAAAGTTTGTCACGCCTTTGCCAACCTCGAGGATCGTGGTGCATCCGATCCCTTGGTGGAGCTACACCAAGAAAACGTATATGGAAGATATTGAATCCAAGAATTCGTGTAGGTTGATCTCCAACCGATACCTTGGAAATGCCAACGAGCACCATGGAGCTTTTGCATGAGCTTTAGTAGACACCCTGGACTTATGTAAGAACTATCCCCAAGTCCTTCGGCCCAAATTGACGAGGCTAGAAATATTGGAAGCACTTCCAAATGGACCAAATCGAGAAACATTCTTCAGACAGATAGATACATAAAATATTCATTTTTCTCCTATGCAGTAAACAAAAAATTGAAAGCGGGAAAGAGTACTTAGTCTTTGCTTCTCGTTTTGAGTTCTAGAAAGTTTCGTGATCTATTGGTAATGTGGATATGTGTTTCACTGTAGTCGCGCAGAGCTCCTGTATCATTTTATACCTGCCTTCGCTTAACCCCTGGGCATCAACAATGAGCCTGTAAGCGACAGCCATTGTGACAATAACACCTTGCATGGATTATTCGAATCATTGCAGCTTCACTAATCCCAAAAGGTACCTTCGAAGGCGTGAAATCATAAACGAGGAGCCATGTGACAATATATTGCGTTCAAGGACAACTCGTCAAAACTGCGGCTTTCAGAACTCCGGCCCGACGCCTCATGCAGCCTAAATCTTGAAGCCCTCCACATTGCCACTCTCGCTCCAATCGCGCAGAATATCTGCATAAGACAAATACCCGGAGCCTTATATTGACACCTTTGCCTTTGTCATTTGCATCTCTGGCGCTCTCTTTCAGATCTTCCAGGTCCATTTCGTTCATCATTGCTGTATAGCATACCATATCATCAGCCTTCATTTCTGCGGAACTCCCCAAGATCCGGATAGAGATGGTATCTGCGACATGCCGTCACCGACTAACCCGTGTTCTGGCAACTCATATTTGCCCTCAGTGAAGGCTTGAAAATTATCTCCCCGCGCAGCTTGCCGGCTTTTCTTTGTAGCAGTCTTTTTCCATTTTTCGCGATCGGTATGGCGGGTTCCTGGAGCATCGACTACGGAAGCAATACACTGAAAGACATATATAGTTCACATGCGTACTCTGCTGTACCAGGTGTGGCCTGTATCGCCGTTGCGCCTGTTCCCACAAGCGCTACTTTTCTGTCCTTCCGTTTACTTAGCACAGGAGTTGAAATGAGCAACCAGTACTATCATAGTCCCCCCGTCCGTATGTAACATCTTGCCATTACAGTCAGCTATCCCTGAGATGTCTGGAATGTTCATTTCATGGCGTGTGAAGCCTCGCAATATACCACCTGAAGTCAATGCACAAGCTGCAAGAACAGCCTCAGCAGCAAGATCTTGATCTTCAATCCGAAGACCAAAGCGATGCACGAGTATCCCCTAGCCGAGCTAGCACAGTTCCCTACCGTCATCCGCGCTGAAATAGATGGATATGTATACTTTCCGTTGTTCATCAGTAACGGCATCGATCGGATCAATATGAAAACTCGTAAGATTGATATCTACCACACAATCCAAGTAGGACTGATCGATGCCGAAGACACTCTCGACAAGGATGGCGGCGTCTGGTATAGTGCCTTCACAGCTGATGTTATAGCGAAGCTTGACACCAGCACTTTGGAGTTCAGCTACGTCCTGTTCCCGTAGACATTTGCTTCTGCACTTAAGCTCAATGGTGTTACGGGTGCTGTTCCGCCTTATGTGGACGTAGCGGTCGATTACGGACCCGGAGATGCGATTTGGTTCACGAGTATTGTAACGAACCAGGTTGGAAGGTATAATATTACTGGCCTATACGCGTGATCGTGGAGAATGTCTTTGGATTCGCGTTGGGTCAATTTCGGTTGCTTATCAACGAGGCTGAAGTGTTTCGTTATCGCTGATTCGAATAAAAGCTCAGTTGAAGCTCAAAGGTGAAAATATTTCAGAGATTATCTCCCGAAAGAATAATCTGAACTCACAATATATGCCATGTACTATGCTCGACTCAACTCTAAATGCTCCGAAATAATTCTAGTACTTTACTCGGCCTTACTTTTTGGATTTCATGAAGCTATCATAGGACTTGTTATTCGCTTCACCGAATCCGATTTTATGGACTTGCTCTCTGTAGATTTCTGATTGATGTAAACCAAAGTCAGCGAGCAACAGCATTACTCGATGCCTAGGGAGCTTCTTGTTGAACATAGGATACGGTCTGGCCACTTGTTCCAGGCAAGCTCAGAACTATGAAAAGACCCAATATCGCCGTAGATCAGACTCGATTTTGGTCACGAAGTTCTCCATACAGAGAGTACACTTCTGGCAATGAGCAACGGTAGAATATTCTCGGAGAACAAGTCGACTTCACTAAAAAGAATATGAAGTTTCAATAGACTGTTGCCGTCAATTACAGTTGCGTGATAAATAACCGAACATACATGATATTGGCAATATACAGCAGTAAGGCACCTCGCGAATATAAATGATCTTGACTGATAAGAGCCATAAATATCTATCAGCCTAGCGAAATACGGTCACAACATAACTACCTTGTCTCGTAGATGCAGTGCAATGCAACTAGGATAGTAAGTCTTTCTCTCATGTGACCCAAGCTGGGATGCTCTCTGATCGCTGCATCAGAATGATCGACAAGATCCGAAGTCACCAGACTACTTGAAGACTTTGCTCGAGGTTATTGTTCAATTTATCTCATCGGAGATGGATGGGCCTACATTCGCAAGAGGGTCATAACACGATGTGTCGAGGCAGAGGGAATTCGAATCGACAGCTGCTGAAATACACCATGAGAACAGAGGAGAAGCACGAAATACACTAGCATACGTCAAGGCAAAGGGTGGCATCGAAAATCGATCATATAGCGGTAGACGAAGCAGCGAGAGACCCAACCTTGATAACCTCGCCCATTTTGGAGCAGTCGAGGCGGTACTCAAGCTGCAGAGAGTTACGATCGCAGCGATAACCTCAGCGAATTGGTCTAGAACATATCGGCTGAGGCTGCTGAATTCGGCTTGAAGCGTCTCCGATCACAGAATCCGGATATGAATATTGGACCACAGCAAGGGAGGGGTATGGTTAGGGTCAGCAGGACGCTACCGTCACTTTTGGCTGTACCTTGCAAGACTCAAAAGGTTCAAAACTGCTTTTCAGAAGTGCTAAAAACCGCTTCGAATCCGTGGTTTTGCAAAATTTCTGTCATTTCAGGAACGTTGGCAATGGAAAAAAAAAAGTCGACGACATCCCTTCAGGATCCCATGATTATCTTTTCATTGCCACCTATAAATGTTTTCCTCTGATCCTGGGGATTTCCTGCCAGCGTAGATGGGACAAGATTCGTACATGGTTATTTGAGCACTACAGAGATGAGTCGAGCTTACGCATGTTGGCTTCTGGCATATCTTCTGATAACCAACTCGCTTCTCCATCTCTCGCTTTTGCTTGTGGAAATCGCTAAGTTGTGCGTACTTCAAGTGAGGCAAAGAATCATTTATTTTCAATAAGACACTCGACAAGCATTAACGTCGATATAAACGATCTAGACATACTGAAAACAAGACAATGAACGGCAATTAGAGATTGTAGTCAAAATACGAGAGCCACAAGAATGAATATCTGTGACAAAACATGTTTATTGTTAACCCTAATCTTGTTGCCGTCTCTCCACAAAGATATATCAAGCAATGCAATGGCAAACCTCGTATGTCTACAATCCATAATCTGTGCTTTACCTGTCGCTCGAATAGGATAACATTTGTATGGAGTTGACACCATCTGCATAAGCTGCTGCTACAGCTGCTACGCCACCTGGCTAAACTATCGAACATTCTCGAAACGAAGGAATTTTGATTTACAGGATCTGGAAACTGCTTACCCCTCATACTTCGCAAACTAGGGGAAGAAGAGGCTCCACGAGGTAGTTCAGGTTATGATTCTGATGATTGCGAATCAGTAACGAGCACTTACTCGCGAAATATCAATTCAATCAAAACGTTGCCATCAATCTACCCATTATACCTATAAGGCTCTTGAGCTTGAATAGGATACTAAGACTGACCTAGATCGATTCCATGCAAGGATAGGAGGATGTTTTCTTGGGTCAGGTTAGCTTTGCTCATGACGAACACATTATGTCCTGCACGGACTGATTCGTAGCATCGTAATTCTCAATATGCTGTCGACGATATTGCTGTTAGGCCGTGACAATCAGAGAGAATGCACCTTTACGAACTACTGTCACGAACTCATCTTTTGTCAAGCGGCGGACTTGTCATCAAGATACAGTATGGCAGTTTTCCTTGGCAGATGCCCACAAGAATCACAAAGTACAAGGGACTCGAGAGATCCGAGTCCGGGTCTACAGCCACCAGGTCGGCACGGCTTGGGTTGGCATTTACAGGAAGTTGATCCCAAGAATAACATGGGACCGAGGTTTTGCTTGGCTGAATACTGTGAGATACAGCTAACGGATTCGTCCAAGCAAGCCGAGAGTTCTATACTTGAGTGGGCTGGAGAGTAGAGCGATATACGGGAGGCTTTCGGCAACGACTGGTTCCCTTATCATGAATCTCAACGATTGAGCGAGTATTTTCTCTTGACATACGAGGATAGTGAAGCTAACACATAAGGGGTATGATTGAATGTAATTGCAGGGTGAGTTCAAGCAACGACTATCATAGCGTGCGCCTTCTTGAGATGAAATGAGATTGATTCTGGAACCAACGTGAGCATGTTCAATAACTGCAAAGAATCCCGTAAATTTTCGTAGGCAATATAGGCAATATACCCCGAATTTAATTGATTCAATACCCCAGAATCGCATGCTATATGCCAAGGAAGACTCTAGTTTAGCATGCATACATCTATTCATCTACCAACTCTCTAGGATCAAACAAACAACCTACTCCAGATACCAAACGCCGATTTACATCACACCCCAAAGTCTACACGGTAAGTCTGCTCTTTGACAGAATTCTCGTGCTCCACTTCACTTCAACCCAAAGCTCGACCTCACAGCGATACCAAATCGCTCAATAGCTTCAGTCATCTTCTCATTCGCCGCAGCCGCAAATGTAGCTCTGAAAAACATTTCGGTCTGAACGAAATCTCCCTTCTCAGCGACGAACCAGCTCCCCTTACAGATTAGAACGCCTTCCTCAACCGCTGCGAGGAAGATCTCCTCTTCGATCTCGGCATGAGTTTTGGTATTCGCGTGGGGGTGTTGTTGCCAGTCGACTTTGAGCCAGAGCTTCTTTACGTTAGCTCATGGGGTTCTGGTTTAGGAGAGTTCGGGAAGAACTTACGAACATGCCAGCAGCAGGAGGATTCCACGTGACGACCTGCTTGGGGAGATAATTCTCACATGCAGAAAGAAGAACATCTCGTCGCTGAGTGTAGACCATGCGAAGATTGATCAACCATTTCAAATAACCATCATGACCCCAATGCTCATCTAGCAGCTTGAACAACACAAGTTGAGAAATGCCGCTAGGGTTCTGGACAGAGCACTCATTTGCACGTGTGAATCGCTCGACGATTTGCTCCGATGCGGTGATCCATCCAACTCGCGTTCCGGGTGCGATCACTTTCGAAAAACTGTCCATGCGCATGACCCGGCCGTCGACGTCGAAGCTTAGGTAGGTGGGGACGAGAGACTCGAGAAATTCTTCATTACTGGCTGGTGGAGGGACAGCTGGCGAGTCGGGACCGGTATATGGTTGCATTTGAAGGAAGTAGTATGGCTCATCTTCGAATATGTAAAGATCGTGCTTTTGAGCGACTTTATAGATCTCTTTCCGGCGTGTAAATGACTGAGTGGCTCCAGTGGGATTTTGGCCTGAGGGAACGAGATAGAGGACAAATGGCTTGCGGGCTTTCCTTGACTCTTCGTCCCAGTTCGAGAGTATTTCATCCAGGCTGTCGGGTAGAAGTCCTTCCGCATCCATAGCTACTCCGACAAATCCGATCCCTAATGCGGCAGCTGTCTCGACGGCAGAAGCAAATGCATAATCCTCCGAAAGAACATAATCCCCCCTTTCGCAGAACATCCGAAATGCGAGATCCAAGGCAGAGGTGCTTCCCACAGTAAGGGCACATTGCCAATCCGCGAATGCTGGGTTGCAAACGATTTCCGTGTGTTCCGTCACAAATCGTATCATCTGTCCCGATCCCATGCCCAATCCATAATTCAATGCGATAGACAAATCGTATTGACCGTCATCTGTTCGCGTAACATCATATTTCCCAGCTTTCAACACCGTGCCATTTTCCTGTGTTTCTGCTTCGGAGAAGTGGGGCACGGTTGGGACTTTGATGCTGATTTCTTCGATTGGAAAGTTCTCTGCCAGTGGCATACCACCTCCAAGGGTTATCAGGCCGGGTTTGCTGAGGTATTTGGCTGCTGCTTTCAAGCTCGAAGGTTGTCTTGCTTTCGCTTCTGTGGTGAGGTAGTCTGCAGAGATGTAGGTATTAGTTATAATCAAGAGTGGGTGGCTTGTATTTGGACATACGGTCCCATCTCTTTGATTTCGGCTTTCCAGTGTCCTGGGACAGTCAGATATTGGCTTTCGAAGTGGTACGTAGTACTGACAGGGGTCTTGAAGAGATCACTGCTTGTAGGAGCGGCGGTTCCTGCTATCAACCTCCCGGCCTTGACGCGTCTAGCAGCGACTGCTTTGAAAGTCAATGGGTTAGGAAGGACGATTGCCTGAGTATCAGTGATCGCTTCGGCTTCAAAGCCTTTTCCAAGTGCAGAGGGAGGAGCCATGTTGAAATAAGTGTATTAACTTGTGTAGGAGTTTCAATGTGAATATAGAGTCAGAGATGGTGGAGTGGTATAGGGACTTTCCGAGAAATGGGAATGTATGATGGAAGGAATGTGGACCCTTGGATGTGCCTACCTACCTTATCGTCAAGTTCAGGGCGTAGCCAAGTAGCTGTGGATATGTACTGCGAAGTATATCTTGAAACGAGATGCAGGCACGAGACCATATGAGCACCGACCCCCAGGTTACAAGGAGCTACATTGATAGTTCGAATTCTGCTGTCACTAGATGCGTGTTTGTAGTCATCATATTGTCTTTTGTTAGAGGACGTCGAGTCGGTCGAGTGTCACGAAACGCCAAGAAATATGTGATAGGCCGCAGATAAGCGAAGGTTACGATAAGCGAACGCCGTGCTCCGATCGTCGGCTATTGTTTACCTACATGGAACCCTACCTACCTTACCTACCTACCTAGGTACTTCCGTACGTACGTTGTTACTTTACCCCGCTACCCCACTGTTGACTTTGACTGATACCCTACCTACCCCTCGCCCTCGTACAGTACCGTACCGAGTCCTCGAGACTCCCAGGCAGCTCAGGTCAATGTAGGTAGTTGGCACTTCACCATAGCTTCGTTCTGCCGGTCATGTCGAAGACCGAACTCCGAAGCCGATTCGATTCAGACAAGGAGCAGATAGCCTGGCATTTGAAGCTTTTGATTTGGCCTACAGACATTTTGCTTCATGCTCGATTTACATAAGATGATACACGTTTTGCACCTCTTCCGTGATTCAGCTGATCTGTTTAACGGATAGCTCGGCTTGACAGCCCGTACGACTTCCATACTCTGCAGCTAGATTGTAGGAAAGACGAACACAGACTGATACGCGCTCAAGCAAAACTTGGAGGAGGACATGGTTATCAGCTGGCTTCAGTCAAAGTAGCGCCATCAAAGCACAGTTCCATAATCACATGAGATTAGGTTAATGTTTGCAAGTCCTCCGTAGGGATTCGGAGGAATAGATAGCTCTCGTACCTAGGCTGAACCAACATTACGATCATTCACACTACAGTGGACAGTAGGTAGATCAACACGCGTCGTCGTGGGCAATAGTAATATAGATTGTCTGAAAAACTTGATGTCAAACCAGTGCCTGCATATAAGTTTTATATTCTTGCGTCGATGTTTTACCGTTTTTTACAGACAAATTTCCACATTCGAGGAACGAGCCATATTGGTATTTCAGGCTATGGCGATACTGTGGCGATACTGTGGCGCGGGCGCTGGCGCTACCACTCGCTAAGCTGCTAAACCGGATAAACACCCCACCAGATTCAAATCCGAAAAATCGACAAAAATCAGCGCACAAGAAATAGAAGAGCGGACAAGGAAGATTCTGGCTTCACGTTAGAAGAATTTCTCGTTGCTATACAAGTGGTCTGATACATGTCGACATACGGACATCCGGTTTGTCCGAACCTGAGGAGGAGGTCTTACAGATGTTGGATGGTAATTAGAATAATGTTTTCACCACCCCCCGTATTGTTTAGAAAAGAGTGAAGAAGCTATTACGGCAGTTAATACCTTGTGAACAATTGGTATACCTGTGAAATTAGCAAAAGCTGATTATATTACATTGTTTGGCCTCGGTGCCTTCGGACATTAGCTCTCTACTGTAAAGCAACTATTCAGAAGCAAAAGAAAAGTTACTTGCGAAGTTTAAATTCGGGGACTGTCGAATATACCTAATTTGACATGACAGGACGTAAAAAACAAAAAAATGAAGCTTCCTTTGAAGGAAACCTCGGGAATTGAGCCCGAGGTGGGGCTCGAACCCACGACCTTGAGGTATTTTGTCTTTCGAACGGGCTTCTGACGAAGCTCATTCTTATTAAGAGCCACACGCTCTACCGATTGAGCTACCCGGGCAGGGTAGATGTTGACTATGTCGAGGGAGAGCTTAATTCATTATGTATAGCAATCAACCTTAGCTCCACTTCTTCAACCGATGCCCCGTTTAGTGATTTAGCATCTTGATTCCAAGCATGAGGATGCGTTATTGCCCATCACATCTTTTATCTCAGGGTTTCAATTGATTTGCTATGATAGACGGAGAACAGGGCAAAAATCCTCAAGCGAAGCAGCTTCTTTTCAATAATCATCTTCTCACAAGTTGAAGTCGTCAAATATCCGTATGACTTCAGTAAATTACTTTACTAATGTCATCTAACATGTCCGTGACTTTTATTTTCTTATTACAGGATGTTTTGCGAAGGAAAAATCAGTAGTTTAGTAATGTCACATACATTCTGATGACATTGTCATTCCGCCTGATGAAGCTAGGCCGGACCTGATCGACTCGATCTACAGCAAGCGGATTCATCCCCGTTCCACCTCAATCTGGTGCTCGAACACGCTATTCCCATGACTGCAGTCCCGATACTGAAATGATGATTTTGTATTCGCGACCTCCTTTGCAGTCGCGAGAGCTTGATTGACTCCCCCAACAATGACGTCGACGGCAGAATTTGCACCTGAGAGAAGAAGAATTCTTGCGTTAGGTTTCTCGAGCAGCATGGCAACAATGTTCATAGCCAAGAACCATGACTTGCCAGAACCAGCGAAACCTTCAATGATGGCCATGATCCCACCTGAAGGAAGCTTAGGAGCATTGCGGAGATATTCAATCGCATCGATATGATCCTTGTCAACGAGAGAGCTTAAAAATTGAGAACCAGTCCAGTTCCGACGATATCATCAGATAGGTGTCGAGCATCTTGCATAAGGAGCCATTCAGACCAATTGCGAATGTGCTTGCTCAGAGGGTTGTCTAGCTGGTCCACCTATAACGCGATCCTTCCCGCAAATTCTGCGACTGCCGTTGCAGACGATCTTCATAGCCTGAACAATTCTGCTTTCGCTCTTATCAGAAGCGATCAAGGTGACGTGACACTTTACAGCAACTGCTTCCTCAAGAGTAACACGAGCGTCTTCCATAGTTTCTGCGAGACAGTGTGCTACTGGAAGCTTCGTCTTTTGATATGGGCGAAAGGCTTTTCTCTCAATGGCATTCGCACCTGGAGGGGGTTGAACACAAGGGCGGGCCAGAGTGCCAACGTCATAAACCCGCTGCCTGATTTCAGAAATGTACTCTTGCTTCTCACTCTCAGTGTGTTCCCCATGCTTGACACAGAAGTTATCTTTGTCCGACGCTTCTCCGCAGATACTATAGCCATGTTCCGGACAATATGTGCCCCGTCCACCGATTCTGCGCTCGAAGCAGTCTAAATATCCATATGATTTAGCATGCTGCGAGCATGTCCCGATAAGCTTCTCTCCTCTCATCCAATATCCCTGCTTCACACATGGCTCATGATCGTCGTAGATAGTACAGTATTTGCTTCCGTTTTGCACGTCTCTGGCGTTCTCGCATTTAGTCGGAGTCATCGCCATACATTCATAGTTGGTACAACGCTCGTGGATTTTCGACCTCTCCTTGAACACACCATGCGAATGGTTGGATGACTTTGAATGTCCAATCCTCATTTGGGGTGGTGTTCATCAATCTGAAATTAATCTTCAGAGTGTCTTTAGGAGAAAGGCAGACTTCGTTCGTGATACCGGATAAGAATCCCAAGTAGACAGCATTCCCAGCCCCGAGAGCACTTAGTATTCTGATACAAGCAGGAGTGCCATTTAACTGTAGGACTTTTGCCTGAGTATCCTCCAGACCTTCGATCGTAGCAAAAGCGAGTCTGGTGATGAGTCCGATGGCTCGAAGCTAGTGGATCATGAGGTCTGACGGCGAGTTGCCAGTTTGAAGCTGCAATAAAGACACTTGCTAGTCTTCATGCTGAGAGAGAAAATGGCAATATCTTCCGTCACTTCTACACCTAGCGTCTACAACTGACTAACGAACCTTATCAATTTGAAACTGGATCTCCTTTAAAGCCGAAGGATTTAAGACCCAAGATGGGTTCTTCTGCTCGTCGCGGATCCAAACTTCAAAAGAGCTCTTAGTACTCGGCTGTAAAGGAGATCCAGTTTCAAATTGATGAGGTTCGTTGGTCAGTTGTAGCGAGACGCTAGGTGTAGAAGTGACGGAAGATATTGCCATTTTCTCTCTCAGCATGAAGACTAGCAAATGTCTCCATTGCAGCTTCAAACTGGGTTCTTCTGCTCGTCGCGGATCCAAACTTCAAAAGAGGTGCTTTAACCTCATCCAAAAGTGCTCTCAGTACTATGATAGCACGCTCTTTGGGTTCATGACTAGATGAACCAAGATGATTCGTGACGTTCTCAGTCGTGGCGGTGTTGTAAAGGTCGTCGATAGTAAGCTGAAGTCTCCAAAATTGTTGCTTCATCTCGTCAAACTTCGGATTCTTGAGTACAACAAGCGGTACAGTATCTGGGGGGCAGATAGTATCGCAGGATCCTGTGCATTCTCGGCAATGAATTTGTGAAGGTTCTCAATTGAGGTTTGCGCAAGGTTGTAAGAGTATATCTTTTCGCGCAAGCTTGACCCATCTCCATTGATATAGTCATCGACATTGGCAGCGATAGCGACTTCGTTTGAGAACAGTCAATCGAAAGCAGATGCTGGATCGCTGCTCCTTATGTTCAATGATACCAATTCAAATGGGGGTTTAAACGTTTGGCCGATAGCCTGGGAGGATGCATGTATGCAATTCCTTCGCGCTAGGAACACGTGGTGTGTGAGGAACACGGGGAGTGATGGGATCACGAGTTTTTGTGTCAATCTCTTCCTTTGGCGGAGCGGCGGTATGTAGGGCTTCAATAGGAAAGTGGGCGACACAGGGAATGATGAAGTCAAGCTATCTTGAGTCGGTCATACGGCAAGACGACATAATATTCCCCGGCTTGTCCATTGCGACGTGCGACTGAGAGTGGCTGTATATCGTGTTCAAGTCTATCCGCCCTCAGCTATCTCAAGAAAGGGGACTTGATGGTCTTGTGTTTGTGTTTTCTTTGAAGGGAGGGTTCGAAGAGCGTACGGACGACCTGTATCAACATTGTTAGCTAGGCTGTCATGATTGCAAAAGAATGCTGCCACGGCGAGTACTCATACTAGTAGTGACTGACAGAATAGACTGTACGATTCAGGTGGGTTCGCGGTGTTGGATGTTCTCACCGACAGGATTGGGTTGAGGTGTAAGTTGAGAAGTTGAGAATTTGAAAGCCGGAGAAATGAAGCAGTAAATAGCTGGAGAGGTGGAAGCTTGTCTGATTGAAACACCTCTCAGTGAGGTGAGGTGAATCCACGTCAAGACTCCCGAAGGTGAGCGCATTTGATCACTTCGAAGGATCGTTGAGAGAATTTTTCATGAGACCTTACAGATCTCTGATAGGCCCTGTGACAGGATGAATGAAGATTG
The DNA here is from genome assembly GCA_014282315.1 of Neospermospora avenae. Classification (NCBI taxonomy): domain Eukaryota; kingdom Fungi; phylum Ascomycota; class Leotiomycetes; order Helotiales; family Ploettnerulaceae; genus Neospermospora; species Neospermospora avenae. The sequence continues at coordinate 13,887 of JACBAH010007435.1, read as the reverse complement.
CGAAGATTCTTCTTCAATACACCATGAACGCAGCTGGGAGACTTTCTGACGTCTTGCCCAAAACAGGATCAGAGCAATCTAGCTATCTCAACTAGAAAGTGATTTGCGTATAGATCAAATCCACTGCAGTGAATGTGTATCCCTTCTGATGGCGTCAAGAAACGTGTAGGAAAGCAGAGGGTGAAGCTGAGGCTCTCACAGACCCACTAACAATTGTCATTCTATTTCGCTATGACTCTTTATCACTATAATCTTTCGTTTCTGCTAGAATAAAAGTGAAGTCTACTTCCCAAAGAAATGTAACATTATCTAGCTGACAACCGTTAAGTTATTTCAAAAGGACACAGAAGGTAAATAAGCTCAAGAGCGTCCTGTTCCTACCGGGCCAGATCGTATTTCCATTCGCCATGTCAAGCTGCAAAAATAGTACGGAAGCTTCCAGTATGACCAAAGGGTAGTGAGACCATCGGGCGTGCGGGGTTTCGGCAAATACCTACTGTTTGTGGACTATCCGTACGTTGAACACAGTAGCCGTCGAGAAATAATTGCACGGAGGTTAGGGCCTTTACTTGACCCTCGCAGAAGGCATCCATGAGGTTCTCCAATTAAGTGGTTCGTTTGATCTTGGATGACAGATCACAATGCTGTGTTCCTCGACATGTCATTAGGCCAGACGCTCTTGTTTGGGGAAAATATCTGGAAAGCTTGGTAGGAGTGTACTTCTTACATGGTCTAATAAATGTTTATTCGCGTCAAATATCGACAACTCGAAATAAGTACCCAGCAATACTATTTTTATTTGTATATGAGTAGGCTACTGCTTCTATAATAATTTAATATTTTCTCCTTACTGTATTTACAGGAAAGCAACGTCCAAAGTATCAAGTAGTCGTTAGCTAGAAAGCCTCAGTACCTTTAAGAGAAAGAATCTTCTGGAGGGTGAACCCCTGCCTATGCCCTTGCGAATTAACAAATGATACAGCCTGTACGAAGTACGTCTGAGGAAGTATCGAGGCAGCGTAAATTCTTTCCTGATCAACTACAATACTGTTATAATCTGTGTCACTTCTAATGATGGGCACCCGTCTCACCACCTTGGGCATATGGCCGACAGTATGAATAGCTGCATGAATTGTAAAACCCTTATCCAAGACACCTTTGGAACCAAACTAGCTTAAATGAGCAAGTCGTCTTTGCAGCCAGCTATGTCAAAGCTTATAAGTCGAACTTGGGCAATATCACAATAGTAAAGTCTTTTTTAAAAGCAGCACCTATTGTTCTTGGGATACAAAGTTCACGCGAATTTTCAAGCCGGGATTCACGTCAGCTCTTCTTCCGGGCTGTCTGGCGTTACGACATGAACAAAAACCCAAACTCAACTCTAATTGAGGCCAAGTGACATGACTAATTAGAAAGATGTATCGAATCTTGTGAAGTAACACATCCTACAATGGCAGTCGTTCGTGACGAACTTTTGAGTTAGGTTCTCAAGGGAAATGGGCAAGGGCTGACGTGGGAAGCTACTTGATTCACGTGGTAAATACAGTGAAGGTCAAAATGCTGTCTGTGCTTCTTCTACAGTATCTACTTCCATATAGCCAAGGGTCATAGACGAACCAAATCTTAATACAGTACCCTCAAGGCTTATTTTCTGAAATAAGTAAGGCCTGAAGCAAGTTCACAGACAGCGGATTAACATTATTTACCACATGTACTAAGTATGCATGTCGACAACACACAGCTGGGAAGCTTTCCTGGATCCGAGATTTTCAATTTGTCGTAATCTTAAACTGGGCCTCATTATACCTCGAAGAACTTGTTAGGCTGAATGTGACCTTACTTCGCAGGAGGAATCGAGCTTGGCCTCGGTATATGCCGTGTTATCTTGCTATCGTACTTCGCGACCAACGTCTAGGACAAGGGCTTCATGTATAGCCGATATACCAAGTACGGTGTATAAATTGTTGTACTTTTCCTGTGCTTCTTGCGGACACGGCGTAGTCGCCTTCCTTTTCGTACTAAGTCTGTTTCAATGATCATGTCTACTCTTACGAACATTCTTCTCGTGTTTGCCTCGTTAGCATCGGCGACTCAAGCCGTACACGTCCAACGGGATAATGGCGTAATCTCGCCTGAGCCTATTGCAGCTTTATCTGACATCGTAGTTGCCGATCACGTGTTACCACTCTCCAGAAGGCCAATCCAAAACCTTGGCTCCTCGAATCCCTCCAAGCTTTCTCGTCGTATGCAAGTCTCCAAAAGGGATGTTGGTCCTCCTGTGTACGGTGCAGGTCGGAGCTCCGAGATTTTCACCGATAGTGATTACACATATGTAGTCGATGTCACTTTTGGAAACCAGAAATTGGGGCTCATGATTGACACAAGCTCGGGTGATACCTGGGCTGCAAAAGTGGGCTATGCCTGCTATGACTTCGATAGCCTACAGGCAGCCCCAGAAACCAACTGCACGCTTGGTCCACTTTATGAGGAATCCAAAACATTGCGCGAGATACCGGGTTTATATTTTGACAGATTGTATGCCAACTTAATGCATTGGGGAGGTTTTATGGGCACTGAGAAATTGGGGATCGCTGGTATCACTCTGGATCAAGAGATTGGAGTCGTGAATAATGTCACCTGGACCAGCCCGGTCGGCGTGTCTGGTATTTTAGGATTGGCATATCGCGATACGTAAGTGCATTCCTAACTACACTTCTAACATCATCGGCCAAGTCGTGGTGCTGAAATTTCTATTCTTTGTAGCACATCCGCCTACAACAGCACCACCGATGAGCAAGTGTTGTATGATCCATTCTTCACTTCATTGTGGAAAAGCGGACAAATCAAGAACAACGTTTTCTCTATCGTCTTCAATCGTCAAACTGATGATTCCACGGCGCCTGCCAATCCGGGCTATATATCGTTCGGCGGGGTGCCGGACATTCAGTTCACACAAAACTACACCAGCTCGCCTTTGTTGATCGATAGACTTGGGAACTCTACGTCACTTACCTATTATATGATCAACATCGACGGCGTGAATGTCAATGGTAAGATGGTAGCTGGCTCCGGTACCAAGGACGTGCAGTATATAGTTGACGCGGCCCTGGATATTATTTATGGTAAGAGCCCCACGAGCTTCAAGAAAACCGTTTACGCTTCAAAAAAGGCCACCTACTGACCTGAATCGATTTCGCAGTACCTACCGACGTTCTTTATCAGATAGCAGCTGCATTTTCGCCCCCTGGAGTGTTCGTCGAGGACCAGCAATATCCCGGAGGGGGGTATCATCAATTCGACTGTGATGCAAAGGTACCAGATATTGCGTTCAGCATTGGCGGCACCGTATTTCCGATCAATAAGGTCGGTGTGTTTTATTCATCTGGGGGATACTGCTATATGCGCATCGGTGACGGCGGCTCGGGCGAATACGCTACTGGTGTATTAGGAGGTTTGTTTTTGGAGAATGTTGTTACCGTGTTTGACGTGGGAGCTTCAATGATGAGGTTTGCCGAGAGAGCTTATTATTAGCTGTCGTTGGGATTTGGAATCTTCACCGTCGTCTCAATGTTCATAATATACATAACTGAGAGGGAGCTATTCAGAATCTTGTAGTGATGCCATCACGGTTAAGCTCCTTGATCGTGACTGTCTACACCCTTGCGAAAGCAAGCTGTATTTGGGACTCAAATATGCCACTCTGTCTTTTCTCTCCATAAAATTCCTAACATCGTTGCGAGGATGAGACCATAGACTGTCCACATACATAAATAATGAATTTATGTATACAATCTTCTTTCATAAGTTTGGAATGACACTAGCCGAGAGAAGGAAAGGTACCAGTGCTTCCTTGACGATACAATGAGTCAACAAGGGTGTACACATGATACGTTGAAAAGCTCGCCCAATTTAATTATGTTCTACTTTACTTGGCCAAGGTCATGTCTACCACCTGTCTGTGTATTGCAAAGAAGACCAACTGGCTCTGAAAAAGGAGCCGAGCAACTAATTTCATTTGCTACTGCACGATATGGTGCGTCTTCCACGCCGGCTATTCGAGGTCGTACTCTGAATTTTCTCAGATTCCCATCTCCCCTCGACGGGCGAAGACGGCTGCACCGATACAAAACAAGCCAACCTGATTGCAGACCACAAAACTCTCTTCGCCATTCAATTGGAATTTCACGTCTAAGCTCAGACACTCGTTCTGAGATTGGATTTGCCCTAGATTTAACATATGGTGCTGTAGTGCAGATCTCCGCATTGGCAAAGTAAGCAGTTCATCGCCACAAGTCTTAGGGACTATGCTCTCTATGATTGATGATTGATAACCACCTATCGTGTGTATAGGTGCTAGTAATATCCATCGCTCATTCTATGGGAGAATTAGTTGTTAAGAAGGTGAGCAACTCTCACTATTCGTAGCTCTTGTGCTTGGGTAAACTCTTCAATATGAGCGAGCGGATAACGTTGGGTTAGACGAGAGGAGGGCGTTACGAATATAGCATGGCCGCACCGAGCGATATCGAGGTCAACAAATGGATGACTAGTGTTAGTTGACTTTACAGCTCTACCTAAAAGCTACCGTACCTGTAGCCCGGGAATCCGTCGTTTCGGACTGATCATATGCCGCCAGTGAGGCTAGGTAGGTACCTCATTTTGAGCCTCTTCCTCCTCCCTTAGCTATCTATCTATCCCTGGCCGCATAATCGTGCCATGAACTCCTACTGTACCAGCCCTCCCCCACGGTGGTCAAGCTTGGGATGCATCACATGACCGACCCACCAGACAGGGGTGGCACGTGCTTCGCTTCACACGATGCCCCACCCAAAGGAGTTTAGTGCCTTGGGACGATTACCTATTTCGTCAGGTATTGTATTTGTATTGTACCACCACAACCCGCTCGTTCTCTTCTTCATCATTCCACTTCAATTTGAATTTCAGGTTCAACTCCGACACTGAACAATTCCTTCAGACAGTACCACGCACGACAGGCGTACAGTACAGTACAATGCAATACGCGCAAGTGAGGATTGCAACATGACCAACCTTGGAGGAGGGAGTGTTGCTTTTCGGTCCTGACGCGTCCGAGGTGAGGCAAGAGGCAAGAGGCAAGGTACGGTCTTCTGCTCGACTGAATTCATCTTTCGCCGCTGAGAAGTTCGGGGCAAAGATATGCGTACCTTACGTGTAGGTATGGGCTGGAGGAGCTGATGTAGATATTCTCAGGTCCGATCTTGATCTTAGAGAATCAAAACAAACAAACAAACAGACAGACAATTCTCCATACTTCCAGCTCTTCTGTGCGCGAGACATGCTGTGCTGTGCTGTGCTGTGCTATTGGAAGCAGCGATGCGATGCGCAATTGATATCAGGTTCCATTCCATTTTCTTCCATTCTCAGGTTTCGTTTCCAATCCAATCCCATCCCCTTTTCCACTCACGAGCGCGATAGGCACTTCACTCTTCTGAATGAGGGCCAAATACGACTGTATTAATTCGTCCTGAGCAGGACTTTAAAAGGCTCCCAGCTGCTTTCATGGAGACTGAAGCTGGAAAATCCGCAGTCATCCTACATCTAACCACCTGGCCCCAGGTCAGCGCTTTCAAAATCAACACCACCACCCTACACTTCATACCTGCCTGCCTACATCTTTGCTGGAAATAGTAAAGGTATAAGTAAGTCTTCCACTGCACAATTAAGAACTTGGAACTTGGAACTGAAATTGGAACTGGAACTGACGGCACCAACTAGCAAATTCTCTACTGGCGAACAAAGCTCTTCTCGTCTCAACTCCGTCTCGTACCACATTTGCATTCTCAATCATCAGTCTTGCCCATGGATCCTGCCAGCGAACATTGCCTCGATGTTCCTCCGGTGTTACATTCCCCGTCCAGCCCAGTACTCGCCAAGTTGTTTCCCTACCCTTCCCTTCCCTTCCTTTCCCACTTTCACAGACGCATTCATCCCTCTCTTGGGCTCCTGCCACCACGCCAACGGAGAAATTTCAAGGTTTCTGTCTCAAGCCAACCTTGCCTTGCCTTCTCCCATCGTCTCTCGTCCTCGTCAGCGGCTCCTATCGTCCTCATCACAACCTCCAAGGTGTTCTTCTGGCAACGGAATCGGCATCGCTCGACTTGAGCATGGAGAAATTACACAGGTACGTGTCTCTCTATAGCTTATTCCATGTGAGATGGAAGACTTCGAGTCCCTTGGACAGTCGTCCTTCGGAGACTGCTAAGCTTCATCGCGTTTGTTCGGCCCGCAGATGAGCCCCATCATGAGCGGCCGTTCAAGGTGAAACAGGGCGTTCTTAGTGTTCGGTTTCACAGACTAGATGGGCATTGCACGCTCCCTGTAGACTTACTAACATTCATCTAGTGGTCGCGGAGAAGATGCCAACTAGGCAATGTGTACGAATCCACTTGCTAGCACCACCTCTACCGTCACCACCACACAAGATTCTAACCTTCAAGATGTTTTCTTCGAAGGGAATGATGATGCCGAGTCATCAAATGCTTTCACACGACCGAGCTGAAGAGGAAATCTTTTTCGTATCACATGATCGAGCTCAATGCCAAGAAGCTGAAGACCTCTGGCATTGTCACCGAGTAAGATACACACGAAGCAGTTGCGCCAACCGGACAACGGCAATGCAGATCTTAGATCTTATATCTTCCGCAGGTTAATTGCGGTGAAAAGGATAGGAATTCTATACCTATCCTTCGATTTCTCGCTACCGGTCTCGATAACAGTCAATACTGATCTTCATGAACTCACACAATCCGCTTCCAGCTCTTTCATGAAAGGGTTACCAATGTCTGCCAAATGCCGCTCCAGATTTTTCACCAACGGCGGACACAATTCTGCCACAAACGCTCGTAGTCTGGTGGTCAGGAACAGCCTCCCTGAGTCTGCGAAACACAGGCACTCCGGTTTACCGCCTCTACTTCCAGTCTTGTCAACAACAATACATTCCAGTCTGCGAATTTTCTTCTGCCTCTACCAAGCATGGCTTCTCCGGTTTCATATCCATCTCCTTCACTTCTACTGGATGCATCTGGATTTACCAAGTTCCCAATTCGTACTTCGCAAGTATCAGAGTCGAACACGTCCTCCCTCGGCGCCAGGATTCACAATTCAGGTCTTCCTAAGTCAACTGGACTGGGCTTAACTGTGCGAGTGGCAATGAGTAATATTTGCGCGGCAGACCTGAAACTCTTCGGTACAGCGTCCGAATCTGCTATCATAGAAGAGATGTCATTGCGATCAAGATGCCCCGCCCCACCGCCTGATACTCATGCAAACGGTCGAAGTGGCTCAGCGATTACTTGGCTTGTTCAAAGCCAACAACAGATTCTCGTGCTGTTCAGCGACTCATGTGTCGATGCGGTCTTCGAAAACTTTGACACGTCTCGCCACCACCTTCAAATTTGATAGAGGATGACCAACTATACGAATAGAAACCCGAGGAAAAGCTGGCCTTCGAAATAAGCAATCACCGGCCTAATCTTCATATTCGATCACGGGTTATATTTCTCGATCGCCCATTCAATCAAGGCGCGGACGTTAATCCATATTATGATTTTATGGCAGATCCTTACGTCTCGTCTGTTGCGAAGGGCTTGATGTCGCTACCTAGGCTACATACATGGGGATCACCGAAAGGTCAATGGGCCCGCATGCTTGGGCGCTCCTACCAACTGTGGTGTATTCGCTCTTCACCATGAAAATGCATCATTGGAGGGTACCACCCTTGCTTGTTCAAGATGGCGTCGAGACTTTACGAGAGACGTATGCAAGAGCTGTTTCGGAATACCACACAGCGCAACAGACAATCAAGGACATGTTAACGCCTTTCTCAGCAAACACCGACAAGTCTTCAGCCGAGCATAGGCCTCTTTTCCTACTTGAAAGCCATCCTGACCAAACGAGAAATCGGGTTGAATGAACGACAGTCTGCCAAAACAAGGAACTGACAACGATGGTTTCACAGATGTGAAGAAAGTCGATCCTCAAAAGAAACCCACTTGCTGTCCACCCGACCTTGTGAAAAACTCAAGAATCAATAGCGAAGGGAAAAGTCAAAGCATGCAACACAACATGGCACTACCAACAGCTTCTGCGCAATCTAAAATACACCTACGTCATGTCGATCAAATCATGATTCTTCAAGTACGGGAGAACATTCACGACATGACAGCCGCCCAGATTTCGAGGAGCCCAGCTACGGTTGTGAAGATCCTTTTCTCGAAGATTCTTATCCTTTGCAAGATCGCCCCGAGAGTGCACCTGCCCACCATTTTTCGGAAAATTCACGCGACCTGTCATCCCAGAACCAACATATGTGCCTGTGGCGTCGGTCAACATCAACAGATGCCCACTGAGAAGAGGGGATATACACCGTGACAATTAAATCGGTCGCAGCGGAGATAGGGCGGCGACTGCGATGGCAAGTCTGATGCGACCAAGAAGATCCTTGCCAGAGAGTAGGTACCCCTTTCCGATTCATCATGTCTCATACAGGATCTTTGATATTATATGTGATCGCAACATAAGCTTTCTCGACGTTACTGACTCGTCATCATAGCAATGCTCAGCATCGGGAACACTTTACAACGGAGGTTGACGCACTGTTTCAGGTTGCGTGGCCAAGGGGATTGCATAAACTTCATCCGGTGGTCACAACAGAAATGTCATGAGGCATACGGCTGTGATGGGTAGAGAAGAAACTTTCAACACGGATTTTTCGTTGAGGCTGACAGCAGGTACGCGCGACAAGGCGGCTTTCATCTGCGGACAGCCTACTAGACCCCTGACAGGATTCAATAGTACTAGGCTAGGAAAACTTCAAAATGCATTTCGATTCTGGACTCACAGAAAAGCAATAGAATATGACCCGATGTAATCATTCGATGTGATATGAATATTCGGTGGCTTTGTTAAGCAATACGAACCCCGAGTGTATATGTAGATTTCCAAATCTTCTCGCGAGGGACGCGCTACTGTGTTCATCGCAACAATCTTGCAACGTCGTATACCCATTTAGTGGCTCTACAAAGTCACATTCTTGGACATTCGGTCGAAGCATCTTACCGAGGATTTTCCTCCTACCATCTCAGATTCTCAATATGCTTAGATCAAGAAGATGGGATGCCACTACCTGCAAGCATTTTAATAGAGATTGGTACCTTTCTTTATCATAGCTTTGGCGAGCTCAGCACGTTGCTCAATTTGAGACAAAAGAGGCATCAAAGTTCCCTTACTTATTTTTCTCTTGAGATCATCTTTCTCATGATTATACACTCACCACAGCTTCATTACGCGTACCTTCTCAGCGCCCAACACCTGGCTCCTCCCTCTTACACGTTTTTCTTTCCCCACCAGACGGCCAGAATGATTGAATTATCTAATCCTTCTCTTACTCGCTACGTCGCTGGTACGAAGAAAACAAATATCGTTTCATATTGGGTGTTGGAAAGGCAATGCTTGAACTTCGTATATAGTTAATGAACTCATTCCCCTAACAAGCCTGATTGTGGCTTATACATGTTTGGGGCAATCTCGCACATAAAATACTACTTCGCCGTGCGTCCAAAAATCCAGCATCAACAGGGCAAATACAGACTACTCTTCACCCTCGCCTTGTTATCCTCATTCTTACTACCATTGAATCTGAAATAGAAAGCATTCTTACATCTGATAATCAAAAGGTTCGCAAATTTCTTTTGGAACGTAGTGTGAGTCCTGCCACCCTGCACTACCCTGAGACCTGGCGGTAATATAACAAGAAGATCTCAAATGTTAAATGAGAATTTTGAGAGCTTCAGAAGTAGGGGAACGACTTTGGTGGAAGACACGAACATATTGTACTGACCCAGCTCAATTATTGCGATATCTCTAGCTGAAGGAAGTACACACGGAATGCATCGTATCCCGATGAGGCCAAAACCACAAGGGAAAAACACGCTCTTCCACAAGTGATTTGGTTCCATTTTCCCTCTATAGGGACCAGTCAATGTGGGTTTTTCCCTTAATCTTCAAGTCCTTTACTTCGGTTCGACCCTTCATACTGGCTCCTGATTTCTCCCACTTGAACTCTGCTTCACCACCCTTGAATGAAGCTGTGAAGGGACCTTCAAAGTCAGTCGGATGCTAAGGGAATAGATCAAGGGATCCATCAAGAATCCGTCTTGTGGCAGCTCTTCATCAAGTTCACCCTTTACGTTCCATTATGTGCTTCCATGGATTCTCCCCCTAATCGATTATTTAGCATGTGTGAACTCCACATTCCGATTATGATGATTATCAACCAATCATGAGAAATCGAGAAAATTACATACTGTAATTTTTTACCCCCAAGGTAAATCCAACCAGGAATTCGCTCCTGCTGTTTGATCTTATTAGTAAAACTTGGTAACAATCAGGGCAGTTTTTTTACCGTGGTTGACATCTCGCTATGAGATGCTTTCAAGCTATCAGGCAACGCATCGAAGGTGATCTCGACGATCGCCTTGCTGGTGCCTTCCTCATTCTCGACTCTGAGGACGTAGGCATCGATGTTGGAGGGCGAGACATCATTCATAGCTACAATTATCAGAGATCAACATGAGACAGTGTTTGAGAAAACTTTGACTCACGGGAAGAGAGCACTTTGCCTGTTACTATCTCCTGGTGGCTTTCATGGCGAGGCGCGGCAGCCACCAAGCCAAGCATGAGAGCAAGAGTTGTTGTTGAGAAGTGCATTCTGGTATAAAGGAGATTCCAGTATTATGGGTCTGTCTGAAGAATGGCTCGTAGAAAAATCCTGAAACGTAAGAGCCAGGTGAGTCTTTATATAGGGCTCCTGTTCATACTTCATTGAGCGCGGGGAGGTAGTCCGCGGCACGAAAATTCAAGGAACTTACTCGTCATACTTGTCTTTGAAGATCGGATCCGATTGTATCTAGCACGATTGAGATCTTCTACGACTTCATCTTCGTGGGCATAGTGTGTACATGTCAAACGCAGATCAATACGAAGATGCGTATCCGAATGTCGTCATCAATCATCATGCACGATTTTAGCAAGCTGTATTTCCTTCTCATGGTCCCTTGGCAATCAGGAAAAATATCGACGTTGATTCACGGTCAACGGGGTGTATTTCCGCTCTGAGCCAAAGTCACGGAACCTTTCGAGGACCACGCTGGAAAGATAGTCAAGTATTTCCAGTATCAAGAAACTACCACTTGAGCTGCCTTGGAAACGAAAGTCCTTTACTTTAGAAGTAAAGCACGAATCAGCTTGAAAAAATGAGAAGGACACAGTGACATGTTCAGCAAGCCCCGAATATGCAAACAACGTTCTTTGCCGAGCTTCATCCGATTCTGATGTTTCGAACTATGAGGATGCGAATCCTCACACTACATATGTGGTAGTCTTACAAGTATGAATTTCGTTAAAGTCTTGTTTTAAAGTTGATCTCCTGCTGTGGATCTTCATTATGCTCTGTTGATACGCATGCACGCAAGATGAACAGAACACGCGACGCTACGACACCAGCGGAGACAGGAGACCTGCAGCTTGCATAGTTGAGAAGATGAATGCTCTTCGAAAAGCCATCTATAAGGCTGAATTACATTCAGCGGATTCCGGGGAGGCAGTCGACTCGTAAGCCAGGACGAGGGTCCGATAATATCTGAGCTTAGTCACTCTGGCCGAGAAATCCGACTATACTATAGCCTGAAATCTGTAGAACCCAATCCAGATAAACCCAAATGGCCTTAGGACAGCCGTCAGGTTGCAATCCATCATTTATATGATCTGAATACTTGCAATCCTGTATGTATTGTGGTCAAAGGAGGCAATCTTATTAGGGATCGAGTCTAAGCTGCTACAGATTCACATTCCGACGGTATATCAGGATTGAGCTCATTTTCTTCCCTGGCTTCTTCCTTCGGATCAGCCCTGGCAATGCATCTCTTACTCTTCGAATGGTCTAATGAGAATCGGAGATGGTTGAAAAATGCCCGCAAGAGCAGTCGATATACCAAAAGCCCTATCTTTGATAGAACCGCACGCCTACCGAGATATATTGGTACCTAGCGTTTCATTTCGTAGGGCATTAATAGGTCTAGCAGAGCGCACCCCTTCAGCTCGTCGTGTGGGGAGCTCCTTGCCAGTCTCCAAAGATCCCCAATATCTACAGCCCGGTATACATTTAGCACCAACTGGCCCTCTGGTCTCTTCTGTTCCCCTTGATCTTCCTCCTGGTGTAGCTGCACGGGTTGGTAACGATGCCTCCGACAGAGATGAATTATTCCTAGGCAGGACGTTGCAGTAAGATCACTTCATCGACGGTATAAGCAACAAGAATATATTAGTTCTTAAAGCCAATCTTAAAATCATCCAAATGGTTAAAGGCCACCATCCGAGAATTCTCGACTCTAATCACTTTCCAACGTTGAAGGTGGAATGGGAGACTCAAATCAGCCAGTACGAGCGAAATTGAATATATCGTCGGCGATCTTCAGATACAGAAGCCAAGCGTACAAATGCTATTGAGTCTGCTGAAAACTAGAAAAAGGACTTGTGAGACAATAGTCACAGCTTCATAGAAGAGAGTACTCACGTCACGACCAGATTTCCGAGCTCCAAAACCTCAACACTACAGAAGCGACGAGAGAACTGACAATAAACACTGAAGCATCGACGAAGAACATGAAGAAGATAAACGTGGCCATGTATCAGCTCGCGGTGAACACGAAACAAGAGACGGTCTCCATGAAGATTACCACCCTTGTTACTCTCTTCTTTCTCCTCGGTACCTTCATAGCCGTAAGCTTCCTACTCCAAACCTCACATCCGTCAGTGATATATCTCCGCATTTTGCGTCTCGTAATTACTGCTAATACTTCCATGTCAGACAATCATGAGGACCGACATTGTAAAGTCTCCGTCGACTCAAGAATCCGGAAAATCATACCAACTCGGGGCACTTCAATTATATCTTGCTATCACAGTTCCAATCATAGGCTTTACTTTTGCATCGTGGTGGCTTGTTCATTTATACGTGAGCCGACGGCAAGACATGACAGATCCTGGCGGGAACTTCATAGCATGGATTTCATGATTTCGGGTAGTGTCGGTCTGTATATCTCTGACCTTTCATGAAGATTCGTAACAGAGGAGAACGTTATAGAAGTGTTAGTTTGTGTCCACACCTACCTGTTGTTTCCTTTATGTTGCGGGTGAGATCTGCATGTGATCGGCAATTTTCAGATAGCATTGCATGCAGGAACAGACATAAGTGGATTATATTGGCTGGACTAAATGCGATTATAAAGATCGATACCATGTTTCAATCATCAAGTAGGAATTGGTCACCAATTATTGACCACTTTTATACACTTATATTAGAGCCTACAAACATTAATGCCGGGACTTCAGCCGATACGATAGCATCACGTCCCGAAGAGAAAGCCCTTGCCAATCTGAGAACCCGTTGGAAGTTAATCAGACGCTTATTCGTCAGGAAGCGTCCGAAACTTGCCGTATGCTAGGCCAAGCGGGTGATAACAAAGGCATTTGGCAACCGAGCAATACTTTGATCCCGCTAGTTGGCGTTCGAACAGGTAAGAAAGCACTTCCCGTACCTGTCTCTAGGTGCTTGTTCAGAGAGCCTACCCGAGGTACAAGGCAAGTTATCTGCAATCATATGCAAGTAGACTCGTACACTGCTGGACCACTGGAGCCCTTCCTCTGATGGTAGGCATCTCTGCGCTACAAGCCTCTTGAACACTGCCATTGGTGGATTCGATGCCGGATGGCGCGCAGTTTCCCCCTCATAGGACGAACGGTAGCACAAACTGATTGGGAAGAGGCAGTCAGCAGCGAGTATGATTCGAA
>JACBAH010007434.1:0-30731 GCA_014282315.1 Neospermospora avenae | reverse complement strand
TCCCTGCGGTAGTCACTAGAAAAGGTTAGAAACCTAGTAGATAGTAAACGTAGTTATATTATTTAGAAGGTTCGGCGACCTCCGAAGATCTTCACCTCTGAGCTAATAGTCTGTGCGCTAATCACATAATGCGAGCCTAAGGCCATCACACCCAGTTGTACCTGCAATCAAAGAAGAGTGATTGCGGGACCTCGTACATATATCAAGGAAATTACCGAGCTCTCTTTCTTGTTTCACGATTGACGAAGTGATACAATCCAAAGAAACTCCTATTGGTATCCAGGGCCGTGAGATGTTCTAGATTTGGATAAAGACCTGAGGTACTAACAACGTAGCTACCACTCTACAGTGCATAGCAGCAAGACAGCATTCAAGAGTAACGGAGAAAAGGCAGCAGCTCTTGATGCTCGTTGAAGAAAGATATGCAGGACGTCAACCGGCAAAATCAATTGGCTACTGTAGCACAGAGTGGGGGACATCTTGCGTAATCCCACAGATGCGCAGTGCTTCAGAAGTCACAACGCTGCCTTATGACGCGAGAACGGTACCTAAGTCTTCGTTCCCATGCCCTCGGATTCGATCCAGTTGAAGATGGCTTGCTATCTTCCCTGCTACTTTCTTTGTGGGGTTGGAAGCAATCTTTCGACGCCTTTCAAGCCAGAGTGCGCAGGTCCAAGAACATCTAGCAGTACTGATGCGTTGTATATGAACGCATGCCTACTAAATGTAGCGTAAGTAGTGTCGGGTGAGATATCGGCTTACTGTTGGGAATGTCCTCGTAGCTTGTCAACTCTGGTAGACTACATACACATTACTGACTCCAGACCTGCTGCTAAGGTCAAACCTAAGCTAACAATTCAGAACGCTTGTAATATGACACAATAATTGAGGTCAGAATGCCGAACCGGCGAGGTCAGAATTTTGTATCAGTGCCGAATCGCCGCAACGTATGGCGGCATTTTGTAGGCCTTCTCCAGCTCAGCCCTGCCTGTACCAAAATATGATAGCTCACTTGATCGTGGGCGTGAGAGCCAGCAGTGATACGAAACTGGCAGAAGCAAGGTGCTTCAACGGGCTTCAACGTATTAGGCGTCCATAAGTCTCGCTTATCATGACAGCTCATCTGATCGCAAGCAAAAGAACCAGCAGTTACACTCAAAGGAAAGACTGCATCATCTCTGATGAAACGTTGTCACGGCAGATGCTCAGGCTCAAGAAGCCCTTGACCTCCGCAATACTCCGTGCATAGCCGTATTTGTGCAATTCTATCACTTCTCATTTTCCAGCGTCTGGAGGCTCGCCCGATTGATAAGGCACAGCCAGCCGTCTTCTTCTACACCGATCACATAAAATATTGGGCCGTGTGTGTTGTCTCCATCAGAAAAATACACCCAGGTGCTACCCTATCGATGACCAATGACACACCAAAGGAAGATATAGGGCTGTTGTTCAACGCATTCGTTTATTCTCATGTTCGTTCGAAGTTCGAACGGCGCTGTGGACCGCTACGGCGGCCATTGAAAGTAAGCATCAAGACAATTGTACAAGTCAATTCAGCCTCGTAACGATCACAACTCAAAACAGACAATGTTAAGTACATCACACTGTTCATTCAGGGGACTCTTGCTAGTCTGCAATGCAATATCGCATGCTCCTTGCCTTTCTCCGAATTTGACTTCTTACATCTTCCTTGTGACAAAATGCCTCTCTTAGGTAAGAGAAATTGATGGTACAAAACAATTGACCTATCAAGACAAACGGGACACGGCCAATGAGGATATACTTTTTTGCGCTGTTGCCCGGATTTTGGACGACCGTAGGGGTCCACGATAACAGGATCGGCGGTAGGTATTATCAGCATGGCGGGGGCCACAGCAGGGTCCATAAACGCGGGGGTGGATCCAACCTACTGCAGCTCATTAAGCATACGGTGTAGGGATTGGATGCACGAAACTTTGTCGAGAAAGTCTGAAGCCGATGGGAAACCCTCTTTTGGTCAGCATGGAGATTCACTATGTATATCAAGTGTATCCCATTTATACATAGCGAATCCCATTTCTTCTTGCACTTCCACTCCCTCTTGAGCTTCTGTCTTTAACTTCGTACACTTTACCTAAAATTCTATACGAATTCTCTAGGTAGTTCGCTCATACCCGCGTAGCCCCCACCGTATCGAGACGACGTCTATATACGATCAAACCATTGATATCTTAAGCATGTCTTCCAATAAGTGTCCAACATATCCGAACGGAGAAACCTCTATAAGGTAAGTTTACGATGTGATATATCATACACAAATCGCATCGTTCCTGTTATGACGGTTGTAGACAAGGAATAACGTGATATTGTGTCAGTCGCACTCAGGATTCAGACACCACCACAAACAAAGGCATTCTGTATGATTCAGTACTTCGCTCTTCTTCTACCGCACCACGCGCTACAGCACAAGCCAGATCAAGACTTGTCGCAGAACGCATTGCAGCCTACATTGCCAACCCGATTAACTCGAGCCCTGTGTACACACAAGCTTCAGCAGAAAGCAGAATTGCTGAATGTATCGACGCGGCTGCAACTGCTGTCAAGGACTTCGATGCTGCATTGGGCGTATAAAATAGGATTACAAAGTGACATGGCTGTGGAGTGATAGAGGAGGATTTTTTTGGGTAGAGGTGGACCGCACTTGCGCATGGAGGTGGAGTTCGGGAGCTTGGGAGCATGAAACAGGCGATGGAAGGTTTGAAAAATGGAAGAAGTGCTCGGAAAAATGTATTGCGCTGGGTAGTGGGCATCTTGCAAATTTATCGAACGAATTAACGTGAGCAAGGTTGTGAAGATGTACCCTCCATATTTTCGCTTCTGAATGAGCTTAAAGTGACGGATAAACATTCCGGTCGTGGTGGCATGCGGAAGCGGAGCAAAACAGGATAAAAGGAAATCAGATTGTTGGCAAGATCGCAGATAAGCAAAACAAAAGCTTTTCGTACTTGGAAAAGTGCAGAGAGAGACAAAATCCAATTCAAAGCGGAAAGGAAAAGTAATGTGATCTACAACCACTACCGCTCATTGATGTCGCAAATCTCAGGTGCCTCAATATACCCGTCGCTAGCCTTTGTGGCTTCTGCCGATCGTGTAACCTGGGGTCCTTGAATTTCTGCTGCCTTGCAGGCATGAGCCAGGTATGCAGACCGGAATCATTATGATGACAGCGCCCTAGCCGATTGGCATGAAACGACAACGTTCGGTAGCTTGTCATTATTAAGCCATCCCAATTCCATGTGGCCGGATTCAAACTGCGGACGTGTCAGCTGAAAGAATTAAATTCTTATATTGGATGTCAAGCTGTCCTTGCGATAGTCATCGATCTCTTGCTTCTGATGTTCGGAGAAAACCCGAGGCTGACTGCGAAGGTGCAGGCGTGTGCGTTGCCAATCTGCGGGTCATCGACTGAATCCACGATCGTGCTGCAAGATTTGTGGCAGGTGAGAACTAGGTATTTAGCTAGATTCCCTAGGGACTTGTTGGCTGTATAGATTCGTCGTTACTGGGGCGCGTTCTTTCTGGGCTTCTTGCAGCCGCATACATGTAGTGTGCGCATCTGGCGAAAGAGACGACAACAAAGCAGAAGAAACTTATGTTGTTGGACTCAATTAATATACAGAGCATGTCAAATAAACAGTCTTTCTATACTCCCTTAAAAAGTGGACCGAGGAAAGGTGTTTCCGATGACGTTTATCTTGGAGACAGTGAGATATGAATAGAAGACGGCCACAGTCTCTCAACACTGGTAACTGGGTTAGTAGAATGGTAGGACTTTGCCTGCTGGTATAATTATTAGAACCCCACGGCCTAGCATCATTACTACCTAGGGTGCAAGAGTGACAGGGCTTAAGCATTGGATGGAGAGGGCAAGCGGGCTGACCAGCGCAAGTGGAGGGCACCGGCTGGGTCACAGGCTAGAATCATGATCACAGTCGGAACGACCAAACAAAGCGGCAAGAGCGGATCAGACCGTGTGTGGCAGTTCGCAATAAATGCGAACCACTTAGGTAGGTGTGAAAACCCAATGACCCACGCCCTGCACCAGAGCCAAGGACGATATCACGAGTAGCGTACGCTAGCCAACATGCATGCCCAACCCACTGTGACATAGAGTACATAGCTCTGCATGAAGCTATGCAGTGGCTGGGTCGGTGTGTTCCCCACGGGCTCGCAGGTTCCTGGCTAGAAAAAAGAAAGGGTAACTAGTGAATGAGGCGAGCAAGAGTAGCTGGATTTCAGCCCTGCGCAAATCATTCAAGCAGCATAATAAGACCAGCTGAGGTCTTGCCGTAAGGTATACTCGTTACTTCGCACGTCGGTCGTCAACAATTTGATGGGGAATACACTTGATTCCAATGGCATGTAAAGGTAAAAAATGGCCTAGGAAAATCGAAAACTGCTGACTTTAAGAACGCCTGTCAGTTCGCAGGTTCTTTAGCTGTGCTTTTGCTTTCGAGCTTATGTTAGTAACAGTATCAGTAGCAGCAATGGGCAGCATTAACCACCTAACTTCACAACCAGCCGTGAGCGAGATGTGGATGACCTCAGCCAGCAGCAGCAACAAGACCTTCAGCAAGATAGGAGACTCATCTGCCTCGATCGAGAGGGCAATGCAATGCATGAAGCCCTCTTCATTTTCGCGCCGAAATCCGTGGGGCACCGATGGACATTAGAAAAATGCGATGTAGTTTAGTGCTGGTTGCCTCATATATTTAGGACAGTCCTTCAACAGACTAGGCCCAACATGGATGACTTAAGATTTCGCTGACCGTCAAATGTAAAGAGCATAAATGAGAAAATCCCATTTCCATTTTCTGTCTTAAGATTTTTCTTGTAGCTTTGCTTTCTTATCCTTGACTTCCTTGTGCTGCACTTGCAATTTTATACCACTTTCCAACTTGGTCGACTTACAGCCACGCCGTACTTCACCTTTTCCACTACTTTGTCGGAATAAAGTCTACTCAGAGCCAGAACATCTACATTAACCATGACCTCCTGTCCATCCTCAGTACATGGTGACAATGGCTCCGTCAAGAGGTGCGTGTGTCAGAACGTCTTTACTTACCCTCATCATGCGACGGTCAGATGCTTGTACTATACTAAATCCTCCTCGTCTACAGTTCCACGTATCCCTCAAATACTCCATCTACCTCGACATCTGCCACCACAGTAGAGAGCAAGTCGAGTCTCACAGCAGAGCGTGTCGCAGCTTACACCGACTACCAATACGATCCGAACCCGGCATACACTTACAGCTCTGCTGAAGCTAGTATGGCTGAGCATGTCGCTGCAGCGAATGCCGCTGTCGACAACTTCGATGCTATCATGAGTGCACATGTTATTCCATAGAGATAAAGAAATAGTTCGCTTGGGCATGATCAGTACGCGCTAGCGCATGGAGATGAATTTCTGAATTTGGGTATAAGCGACACAAGGGCTGGAGGCTAGATGGAAAAAGTATCTTAGCTAGGTGCCTTTAAGTCTTGCTCTCAATATAAGCAGTTGTATCAGTGGTAGAAAGTCCACTCAATCTCTTCATCGATCATAAGAAAGTGAAATAACGATGCTATGGCATGACATGATGCTGTATGAATTGCTCATCCGAACCATTCGAGCAGCTCGATCATTGTCTACACATTCACGTGATGACAAGTTGTGTACCGACACTACTTCAGCAAAACGAGCAATTTCTGAGGGAATCAAAGAAGAACTGCATCAAGAAAGTCAACTGAGTACCGGAGCTATACAATCGAAAGTATATGACTGGCCTGGAATGGATTCAAAACCAGCGGCGTACATACATGCGCCCAGCTGCTTAAACGGTCATGCGGCAGCCAATGGTGTACTGACCCTGTTTCAGCATAACAAGCAATGTTCCAGGCTGACGGAGAAACAATCCGACAAGATAATAGGAATTGTATGTCAAGTGAAGATATAAAAGAGAGAGCTCGGCCAACATTCAAACTTGAACGGGGCTGGTTTGTAACTGTACATTATCACTGAACATTAAAACTACACTTTATACACTGACCGATCCCCACTCTGCGCAAATCTAGAACTCCGTCGCTAAATGCACACAATACAATACCCAAAGGAAATTGCGTGACTCTTCATCGTGCCCTTGGAACCGTCAAAGTATACCCACTCTCATGCATATTACTCAATCGAATGACACTTCCCTGGCTCGTTGACCGAAGACTCGAGCTCGAGCTCCCGCTACTTCCCTGATAAGATCGCCTATTCTGTGAAAATATATCGGCACTGGGCGATCGCGACATGGTCTGCTTTTTGCTTCTGGGTGTCACAGGAGCTGTGCTGAATTCTTGTCGTTTGGAAGGCGTCCCATTGGTAGTGCCGATGCTGCGGGCATTGCCGGTGCGAACCGTACCCCCGCTGATACTGCGACTGCTGGCGGTGCGAGACGATGCTAGGGATCGACTGCGAGGAGTTGCTGAGCTGGCGAACGATGATTTCTCGTCGTCCATGTCGCTCTCTTGATCATCGATATCCAAACTAGTGAGAATCGCTGGGCTAAGAGGATTCATGCTACGAAGCAATTCGGCAAAATGTCTCATCAATTCTCGGAATTGCATCTCGCTTAGATACCTGCCAGAGAAGCGAGCATACTCGTATTCAGTAAGAAAGATGGTCGCTGTCCCAGGCGATCCGATGACACCAAGACTGACAAGCTGTCCAATGTACTCCCTGAGACCCATCGCTGCTGGCCGTTGGAGTAAATCCACCGCTCGGATATCTGGTAGGGCTGGAGTTGCTACCGATTCTGGATCGGCAGGTGCCAACGAAACGGCCTTGGCCTCGATTAGATGCGGCAATTCCCGGATCACAGTAGTGTACTGTAAATCTGGCAAGTCTGGCGAGACGGGCGAAGACCATCCATTGTGCAAAATCTCTCCCCATACTGGGATGGGTGGCGGGATAGTAACGGTATGGTCGTCCGTCACCGAATCTGATGCAGCTCTATGCAGTACCCCGAGCTTTCTCTTCTGTTTATTTCCCTTTTCTGCGAATTCTTTGGCTGGTTCCACAACATCGATTCGGTTTGTGGGCTCTGATACAATGGTAGGAAGCTGCTCAGGTACGCGTGGACGGGAATCCCATGCAACCACCGCACTCCGATTGAGACTGGCAACAATCATCTTCCTGACCTTTTTCTTGACATCCTCCTTCTCGATTGGTATCCAGGTCTTCGGTATTGCTTTGATGATGTTGTTGTTCGTTGCGATCCTCACAGAAAGGATGGCAATGGCAATGACGAAAGTAGCGCCGTATGCGCCAGGAATAACGACCTTGTTGGCGTTTTGGTTAGGTGTTGGCCCATTGTTGTTATTGATTGTTTGAATGACCAGATCGGTGGGCGTTATGATTATAAGACCTGCGAGAGCAATGTGGAGAATGTAGTAGAAAGCGTTATAGAGGACTGAAGAAAGCTTCGGGCGCTTCATCTTCTGCTTGAATTTCGTCATGGCAACATAATGCGCAGCTGACCTCACGCAAAAGGGCGATCGGACCTAGGAGGGCATCGGTCCTTCGAATTTACGTATAGACAGTTGCGACTTCGTATTATACCAGATACTGCTGGCTGATAGTATTTTCGTACTCAATATTCGGTAGAGATACCGTGAGATATATGTGGTTGTCGATGCTATGCTGCCTGCTGGTGGCATGCTGGTGCAGTGAGGCTGAACTTTGACGTCGGCACTCAAGCTGTCTTGATGAGTAATCAGTACAAGTAGCGTTAAATGGGACACACAAGCTAGGCCCGAAATGGCAACCCCAGATACTTGCGGGAAACAACATTGTTTTTGACGTCAACAACTTGCCAGAGTAAAGTTTAGCTGACTTGGCTCAACTTTCCAATAGCTCGCGAGACCATATCTCAAAAAGTGAAGTGGGTTTTCCTGACTCCTACTGCCTTCATGCTCAGCTTACAACCAAGTCAGCCACGAGTTGAACACGAGACTCATTCTTACCCATTGGCCACTACCATCTGCGCTGGGCTCAACAAACCTCACTGATCGGCTATCTTGCATCTGATCTTGACCTGTCACACTCGAAGTCTTATCTCTCTGACGCATCGCACATCATGTTGCTCAGATAATTCATACCACCATTGCGGTTCGCCTATCATCAAGCCCACGTGGGTCACTGCTGATTTCGTGCGAAATCAGAGTATTATCCAAATGTCAAGCTGGGCAAGGGTACCAAGCTTCAGCTTCTTGATTGAACATGGGAGCAACTCGATTACTTACGGCAAGTGAGTATTGTTGAGTCATGCTACAGGTCTTCTTGTTAGAGCAGCAGAAAAACAAGTACACATTTTTAGTTTGCAACGCCCGTTGGAGAGATCTGTCAATCCTGGGGATATGGTAACCGCATCGTACAGAGTAACACAAGCGTGGCGGGGTCACTCCAATGCGCTCTTCCCAGGTACCTTACCCAGAATTTCAAGATCAGGAGGGAACCATCGTGCAAACACCTGTGAGCTACCCTGTAGTATGTCGCAATGGAGCATACGCCAACCCAGTTGAACCCGAAACTTCATTCAGATCCCTCGGTATCAAGTCAGTACGATGTCAAATTTGTACCGAAAAATTGATTGGGCAATTCTTGACTCTGAATGTCTTCGAGATACTACAAGATCTTCATGATACTCAGTAAGTAGAAAATATGGACAAGCTTTTCTGAATTCCAGGAAAGACTCAGCGATCCGTAGCTCTCGTGTTGTCAGTTGCTATCAGAATCCAGTCAGCCACTGCAGGCCTCGCCCAGGGTCTAATGCTGCACTCAGATGGCTCCCTTGCAGCTAGTCCCTTCTATTGCGGCAGGGCCAATTCTCAGCTTCGAGCTGTTAAGCTAGGTATAAAGGCATGCACAACCCTCGTGCCTCTCTATTAACTATGATGTGTTTCTGTGCTCGAAAGGACTTGATTCAATATCCTGGATTTATTTTTCGACATACACAATGTCGGAATTACCCAAAAATGACTACTCAGTGGGCGATAAGCAATTCGCTCTACGCGAACAATCTGCTACACCAGATACAGCTTCATATGGCTCCGCGCAAGATATTCTTGGATCTCAAGGTGTTGATCCTGCGCTTGATGCTAAGATGCATATTGTCAACAACGTGAGATATTTCCATAAGTGCCAGAATAAAGTCTAACGCAACTCTTGAGAAGTGCTAACAAGATGAAAGACGATTGATGAGATTGGTTGGACTCCTTATCACTGGAAGCTGTTTGTGCTGAATGGTTTTGGGTAAGTCATACTCACATGCTCACAT
Source organism: Neospermospora avenae (assembly GCA_014282315.1). Lineage (NCBI taxonomy): Eukaryota > Fungi > Ascomycota > Leotiomycetes > Helotiales > Ploettnerulaceae > Neospermospora > Neospermospora avenae. Next base: position 21,388 of record JACBAH010007434.1, on the reverse strand, counting down.
GTCACATCAACAAAAGCTGACATTTCCGCAGATACGCCGTCGATTCTCAACTTCTCCTCTTGCAGTCGATCATCGCTACACAAGCTGGCTACGAGTTCGAACCATCGTACCCGCGAGCTCTCACCATCGCTGTCTACGTTGGTATGCTCATCGGTGCTCTATTCTGGGGTCTGAGCGCCGATATCATCGGCCGTAAATTCGCCTTCAACGTCTCCCTCTTCATATGCTCGATCTTTTGTATCATTTCCGGAGCCGCGCCTGATTGGATCTCTCTTGCAAGTTTCATTGCCGTTTTGGGTTTCGGAGGTGGTGGAAATCTGATTATGGACACTACGGTTTTCATCGAGTATTTGCCGTCGAATAAGCAATGGGTTTTAAGTATGTAAAGCTGGTGGGTTTGTAGTGACGGTTGCTAATCTTTTGTAGCCTGGCTAGCTTCTTGGTGGGGTTTGGGACAGGCCATTGCTGGGTTTGTTGCTTGGGGGTTTTTGCGTGAGTGCAAAGAAATGTTTTCCTACGTCCCCTTACTAATTATATCTAGCTCCGGCTAGATGGAATTGTTCGAATCCGTTCGATGAAGACGGATTGCGAATCTCCACCTGTCACAAGGCAGACAATATGGGCTGGAGATACGTAATGTATACTTCTGGCGTCATGGTTTTTGTTATGAGCATCGCTCGAATCACTGTCATTCGACTGAAAGAAACACCTAAATATCTCCTCGGAGAAGGCAAAGACGAGCAGCTCGTAGCCGATTTCCAAGCCATGGCCGCCAAATATAACCGACCTTGCTCCATTACCGTCGAAATGCTCGCCGCCTGTGGAACTATCAACTCTGCACATGGCAAATCCAAGTTTTCGATCTCGGAGATAATGGTCCATTTCAGAGGACTCTTTGCTACCAAAACCATTGGTTTGTCGACTGCTTTGATTTGGTTATCTTGGACACTTATTGGTCTCGCTTATCCATTGTTCTACGTTTTCTTGAGCACGTATCTTTCTTCAAGAGGTGCGGACTTCGGTGTCCTTTCCGACTATGAGACTTGGAGGAATTATGCCCTGGTGAATATCAGCAGTATTCCAGTAAATACTCCCTTCCCTTCACTATTCCCTCTGCCAAACTTATCCATCACAGGGTCCCATGCTCGCAGGCTGGATGTGTAACTGGTCTGTCCTCGGCCGTAAATACACCATGGTAATTGGCGCCCTCACAACCATGGCCTTCTTCTTCGCCTACACCCAAGTACGCACACAAGCTCAAAATGTCGGATTCAGCTGCACCATCGGTTTCGTGCTCAATATCTACTACGGTACTCTGTATGCGTACACGCCTGAAGTCTTGCCGTCTGCGCATCGTGCAACCGGAAACGGAATTGCGGTTGCGTGTAATCGGATCATGGGTATCTTGAGTGCGGTTATTGCGACGTATGCGGATACGAGTACGAGTGTCCCGATTTATGTTTGTGCGGCCCTATTTATTGCGATGGCGGCAGTGGCTGTTGCATTTCCTTTTGAGCCGTATGGGAAGAGGAGTTCTTAGGTCTGGGGGAAGGATGTTGATCGCATAAGTTGGGAGTACAAGAGTCGGGATCTGGAAAGGTGGAACTCAATGTGGACGACGGGTGATGCATCTATAATTTGAGAGTGTAGTTCTTTGATTGCTGTTAATTGATACCCCCGATTGTTGTCAGAATTGCTTGTCAAACTTCTAAGGCCATCCAAATTTTCCTCGGGCAACGTAATTTTGATTCTCGTAGTAAACTCAACATATCGGGTTTCAGAGTCATCAGAAAGTTGGGTGACTTTGAAGGGCAACTTCATGTCTTATCCCAGGCGGTGAATATTATTCTAGTACTCTGAGTATACACTAAGTAATGATGGGTTCGCTTGAGATGAGACGAGTACTTCGATCTCGTACCCTGAGTAGACTCAGAGTACCTTGAGTTGTCTAAAGTAAGTATAAGTTAGGTATAAAGTAAGCATAACTTTGTAGAAATAAAGAGCTTAAAGTCCTACATATATTATTCCTACTACTGTAGATCTTCTGAAGAAAGTCAGATATTATTAGAGGCCTTATTATAATTAGTCAGTAGTACTCTGAGTATGCTTCTAGAGAGTACATTCTGGGTTGAGTTGAGTATGCCAAATATGCCTCCGTGTTGAGTGGAGTACTAGCCTAGACTCAACTCAACTCAACCTCAACTCATTGACAATGCTGTCATATTCCGAGATGCTTTGGTGACTTTCTTATTTAGTTGCAACCTCGTAATCTCAAATCGCCCTGTCTTGTTGTCGGACTCTAGATTGTTTGCTGTAGCTTTCTCCGCGTAATACAAGGTGGAGGAATGAAGGTCGAGTCTCGGCAGGCTGCAGATGAAAATTAGCCATCCTTACCAAAGGACGATAACTCCAGCTTTGCAAGCAAGATTATCGTGATACCATGATTCATAACGGTTTCGACAAAAACAAAACAATGCCTTTGGCCACCAATAGTGATGGTCAACATTGCAAGCACAAACCATAAATTGTCAGTCCAGTACTGAAGCAGTTCCCGGGAAGCACGAACAATGTCGTGGTCCCAGCTCGCGGGATGTCATTGGATGTCATCGGGCTCGGGCTGTTGACGTAGGGAGCCAGCCGCAGCCAGCTGGAAATTCTAGACTCTGCAGTACCCGGGCCCGGAACCTTTCCATTGTTGCCCGAAACCCCCGAGTCTCACTCATTCCAGCCGCGACGGTACTTTTCTAGATTAGTACACCTTTGGAAGTCACTGCGATTAAGGTACATACAACTGTCCCCATTTCTCAATTTTATTTCAATTTAGTCACTTTTGAATTTGAAGTCTCCGGGGTGGGGGTGATTCAGCCGTAGTTTCGTTTCCAAGGCTTATCTGAGAATTTGATACGAGAGGCACGGCAGAATCCATTCGTCAACAGCAGCTGGACTTGGTCGGCCAGGACAAGGCAGGGCAGGGCTCCTCATCTGCTCCCACCACATACCTGCTCCATACCACCCGATACATACAAACAGAACCAAACAAAGGATCGCTTCATTCATGATTCACAAGTGGCGTGCGAACAAATTGCGGATTGACTTGGACAGCTGCCGTGAGGGCGACTGCGAGATGCGCTCTCCACGATTACGCTGAGCCACGACCAACATCACCCAGTGCGAATTTACGTCCTCTTGCAGCCGCTGGACGGCCGAGTATCCGGAAGGAAGGGTATAGGAGGGAAACATGTTTTCTAAACTGCGACCGCATCACAAGCGGACGCCATCGAATCCAACGTCCCCAGCAGACCAAGCCTTCGAGCCCCCATCGCATGCAGATCACGCCCACCCACAACGAAATCACGATGCGAATTCCAAAGAGCCGGCGAGCCGACCTCCTCCTCTACATCTGCAATCCGTCGCTCGCGTACAGTCTCCGGAAGGGACGTTCGTGAGTCCAAGGCTTGGTGCCTATGAGAGGGACCCCAGAGCACAATTCGCAGACACGGCGAAGGACACGAGGGGACGAGATAGCTACGGCTTCAGCGTACAAGGAAGGCTCCCATATGCAGGATCCCAGCGGCCGGAGTCCTCTGGTGGCAATACATCTGCCGGAAGCTACACGAGTCCACAATATCCTAAGCAACAGAATGGAGTGAACGGAGACATGTCGAGAACGCGGCCCCAAGAAACCAGTCCAAATCTTATCCTGTCGCCAGAATTCCAGGGCCAAAGTGGACAGCATGATAAGAAATCTCCGTCGAACTTCTCATCCAGCACACCTACACTTGTCGAGCCTACCCAGTCGCGGCCTGGACGGGTGCGGAATCTTCTAAATCCCATATCACTTTTGGCACGTAGAAGGACATCACAAGCTGTCGAAAAACTCGCACCACAATCATTAGTATCAAATAGGAATGGAAACATTTTCAACGACAATTTTGATCCTCGAATTCGAGGCACAGTGGTCCATGATTTCAGTGCACCCCGAGCACCACCTAGGAGGAATCTTTCCGGTCCCGATGTGCGTACAGAAGCTCTTTCAGCAAACAATCTGAAATATCAGCGAAGCCCAAATGGTGATGTCAATAGTGCAGATGAAAATATCACGAGCCCTTGGAGTGGTGGAAATCATACGCCAGTTTTCACAGAAGACTTCGAGGAAGAGCAATACCCAAATGCCGGTCCTCACGTACGTAAAACCAGTGATGTGACAGATTTGCCATTACCTCAGCCTCCATATGCGAAAGGGGTAGCGAAGCCAACAGAGTCAAAAACGTCATTCAAAAGCAATGATAGTGCGCAGAAGCAATACCAGGATCAGCGTAGGATAAGTACGCGGAACCCCGTCTCAGATATCCCACGGATGCCAGATCATCCCCCACCAGTACCACCAATTGCCGATGTGGCAGTACCTATTGCAGTTCAGAGAATCTCGATAGACCCTTCTGCAACTCCACCCAAAGCGGCTTCGTTCAAGAAAGGTCGACCGCGCAATGTCTCAGAGGTGTCGGCTAAAGATGCCGCTATTCCGAAACATATGAAAAGCACTTCTTCGCGATTTAGTTTCGACATGATAGGTGCTGCTGAGCAAGAGAGACTACTAGAAGATAGACATAGACAGAAGGCTCTGGAGAAGAAAGCGGAAAAGAATGGGGAAGGAAATGAGGATAACCAGATTGAGGACGAATTCGAGAATGATTATAACTATGACGATATGGATGAGGATGATGGATTGGAGGAGAGGATACCTGGTGTCAACGCAGATTTGGATGAAGACGACTATGATTATGAAGATTTGGAGGAACCAATTCCTGGAGCTGGTGATGAAGAGGATCCGTATGAAGCCTTGGATCCAGATGGAACACTGGGTGGGTTCCAATTCCAACAGTCTTCACTACCAACACCGATGAGCCCTGCCAGTCCAGAGATGGTAAGCACACCAAGGGACGCGGATGGTGAGGTTATCGGATTTGCTATGACGAAAAATTCTCCGTGGGTTACTGAGGCTCTGAACGCCAGCATTTCGCCAGCCTCGCCTACGTCTCCGGACGTAATAGCACCCCCTCTTATCACGGAGATGCAAGGCCTAGGACTACAAGACGTTAATTTATCCCCGCATCTTGGTTCCATGGTCTCAAACTTCCCAGCAAACAACGCATCTCAGCATATAGGGTCAACGGCCATAATATTACCTTCATCAGATGCTAGAGAAGAGATTCATCGACCTGCTACACTCGACGACGATGACATGTATTTTGATGATGGTATGATCGGGTCACCTGATGAAGCGGATGATGTCGAATTTGACGAGTCTGTCTTTGACAACATTGATACAGATCAATATGGGCGACCTTTGAAGTCACTATCATCATTACCGACCTTATACTCGCCGCCTATGCTCACAGCCGACCCTTCATCTCCATCCAATAAGGCATCTGTTGGTTCAAAGGCCTCGACAGATATGACTGATGGGATGTCCTTGAATACTTTACCTACTGGTGGCCTAGCTCCCCAACCATCAGTATCGGCTCAACGACAAACCTCGATAGACCCACCACCACTTCCTCAGCAAGATCTCACAATCGACACCCTAGCCGCCTACCAACAAGCCCTTGCAGCCGCTGCCTTCACCGCAGCAGCCAACGGCAAATTCCGTCGGGATAGCATCAATCCTTCCGACCAAGGCGAAGACGCCCAGCCCGGCCTCGTCACAGACTCCAGCCACACCTCACACTACGAGCCCTTCTCTCCCGCCTACGACGCCCCCGAAGACGATTTTGACTATGATGATGTCATGCAAGACGACGATATCATCGCCTGTGCCAACGCCGAAGCTCTTGCCAACGATGATGACGGTTTTTACGGCCAAGAATTCGGCTTCTACTCCGCACCGGCCTCCAACGAGTCAGAATATGGAGGTTACTTCGGACCTCGCGGCGCCTCTGGCATCACTCGCGGACCATCCAACAGAATCGTATCCCGCGAACCAAATCTCACCCCTATCACCGAGCGTAGCGAATACTCAAACCGAAACTCATTTATGAGTCTCACTATGCATGGTTCGGGTGGTAATAATCTCGTTAGTCCGGGTCTGGCACAGCTGGCGAGTATGCTGAGGAGTCCAATGGATTATGAGGGGGATATGAGTTTTGATTCGCTGTTGAAATTGAGGAGGGGGGCGTGGGGTGGCAGTCAGGTGAGTTTGCATAGTAGTAATGGGGGTAGTCCGAAAAGTGTGGCCGGTGTGGAGGAAAGTTCACCAGTAGGGTCATCTTCATTGCCACCTTGGGCGAATGGAGGAGCGGTCATTTCGCCAAACCAGGCCCAGAATCAGGGGCAGAGTCAGAGCTACGTACCCTACGGACCAGGCCACAGGAGGAGAAGCAGTGCATTCAGTCTTCAAAGTGAAGGCGCCTCCGCGACTTCTTCGCCACCAGCTAGTCCGACTTTGACGATGAATTTCTCGCCGTTGGATGGGATACAAGAGAGGAAGAGCTATGAAGATCAAGACCGACATGAACCCGGTTTTGATAGTGAACAAGGAGATGGGGCGAAGAAAGAGCTGGAGAAGGAGAGGGAGAAGGAGAATGCTAAGAAGCATCGGCATACAATTAGTGCCGAGAGTGTCTCTTATACTAAAGACGAAGATCCGGCTGGTGGTCCTGCGAGATGGGTTTTAGAAAGGAGACGCACGGGAGATGATGGGGAGGTTGAGTGCGAGAGGGAAGTTGTTAGGGGTGGGATCTGATTCGGAGCCGAGGGAGTTTCTGTGGCTGCTGGTTTGATGACGACCCAAGGTAGAGTGTGGAGGATGGCGTGGAAAGGAGTGATACAAATGATACCAAGTTGGATAGCGGGAGCCAATCGATCATGCTTACTTATGTACATACTTATTAATACAAGAGTGGGATATTCCTGCCCTAGCCCTTCCGAGTCCACTGCCATTCCAGTCAGTATATTTCATGTCTCAGAAATTAAATCAGTGTCTTGCACCAAATATGAATCTCGGTCATGAATGCTCCTTGTAATATTCGTCTATGTGTGCTCATCTCATCTGGCATATATGCAAAATGCAACCCAAAATTTTCCGGGCTTCCCATGTTCGTTCCACCGATACATACTCCATCCCGTTCTATCTGAACCATCCCAATCCAATTGAAACTGCATCTCGTCTAAACGCCCATTCATCTGACATAGCCTGTACCATATCAGCCGTCCTGTCGGTCGAGCTCCTCTTGTCTCTTCCAGACGCTTAGTAGAGGGGCCACACTGCATTCGACTGATGCACTGTGATCAGCGGACGCTAGCCAAGCTTTCCTATCAAACCATGCGGCCATCTAACTTTGTCGATCTCCCGCTCCAAGCGCCGGACTAGCTTGATCTCAACTTCTGCTTAAACTAAACAGCTTTAGCGACACGTCAACGACATGCCGACTCGACAAGAGTACGGATATCGAGTATCAAGCAGGTCTATAATGATGAATGGCTGCTGATCCTAGGCTTCGTGAGCTGCGTCGATCTCCAAGTATAAATATCCTCAAATCCTTCTTCATCCTTACTTTTGAGCCGACGTCTTCAACACTTCGAGCAATTTTCGGTCCAGTTATTTCTTCAAGCCCTTCGAATACGCAAACTTCCCTTAAATCATCCGCCCTCGATACACTTCACGCCACCAACCCACTTTCCCTCATCCGTCTCTGCACGTCCAAAAACAACCGAATGCTCGCATTCCCCGTCAACCAATTCTGCGCATTCGAGAAACTGCCCGTGCGACTCAGATAGAACATCCAAAAGGGCGCCTCCTTCGTCCCGCGCGAAGCTGCCGTTCCAACTAGTAATACCCATAACTGGATCCCCGGATACCGGACCCAGAAATCCTCGTGCGAGGATTTGGCGAAGGCTGTGGTGAGGAGTTGGAATGTGGTGCGGTTGAGCGGGGAGGGAAAGTCTGTTGTTGGATATGGAGTGGTGAGGGCGAGACGGTAGATCGTGCTAGTGTGTATGAGAGTTTCCAGAACGTGGTTATGCAGGGGATCGGAGCATGAAGAGAGGAGTGGGAGGGTGAGCAGGTGAGTGCTGTATGAATGTTGTGGTTCTACCGAGAAGGATATCTGGGGGCGGGAAGTCGTGCGTTCTTCTGTCATGGTGAGGAGCCGGTGGTCGAGTGTTAGAAGCCACATTTCTTTCAGTAGCGAGATGATTAACTCGGCTTCTTTGATGTCGTTTGATATTATGTTCTCGAAATCTCCGTCGCCTGAGAGAGGCGAGTCGTGGATTGGTACTGTTTGATGCGTGGTTGGAGGTGGGGGAGGGGAAGTGAGGTAGTAGTCTACTTGTGGGAAGCGGGGTGCTTGGCCGGTGAGCACGGCTATCATGCTGTCGAAACTTCGTCAGGGCTGTTAGTGTCTTGTTTGCACTCGAAGGTCATGGGGAGATTTACAGTGTCAGTTTGGCGACCATTGGTCCGTCGTGGTGGAATGACGTGAAGCCGCCTCGGGCATCGATGATACGCTGAACGGCGTCCATGTGTGTACTCATTTCTTTCGAGTCTCCGTATCCCGCCTTTCTGATGCGTTAGTATGTGGCTCAACTTTTCGGCCAAGCTTTCGTGAATGTCGTGACTAAGTGATGGCTACGATGCATGTAGCTCAGAGTAGCGAGCCAGCGGCACACCCTACAGTACACTCACGGATCCAAGGGTGTAGTACTTACGGTCCACATTGTAAAGGTCATAATAGCACCAATTGTAGCATAATTAAATGCCTTTTTCGGATCTCGCACTCGGTCTTGAATCCACTTGATAGTCTCAATGCGGAACTGAAAACATTCTGCCGATTGTGATATCCAGGCTAACACAGACGGGTCTAGCACTGCACCTTTCACTACCGTAAAGTCTGGGCTTCTGGTATAGGGCATCCATGCAGATTGTCGAGGCGTCAAGCTTTTTGAAACTTGATCTGTACGATCAGATCCGGTCACTTTGAAAGGGGTCGGAAATGGCCATTTTCTGCGATTGATGTAGAGAACTGGGCCGTCTTTCTCGAACCATGCATAGGGCACCACTTTTGAGTCGGCGTCAGTAAATTCATATAATTCAATCAAAATGGCAAGGAATACATATCGAAACCTTACAATTATTTGCTTGACTGTCAATCGTCGTCAGAAGACAAAGCTGCATATCCTCCTGACGAATGATCTCAGCTTCCACGGCGGCCTCAAGCAAATCATATTCCTTCTGCTTCTTCGCCGTGGCCGCAACATCTTCAGCTCTGCCAGAGCTCGACACTCTACTGGATACCGATGACACGGTCGACGTCTTTGGTTTCTCGGTAACACCCAAGGCAATCGGCCGAGGAGCAATCCCAATCGGGCGTAGCTGCACATTGCGCTGCTGATTCAAAGTGTTCAAATAAGCCTTCTTCGCCTCTTTCCTCCTCTGGTGATATCCCTTAATCGCATGCGATCTTACGATAGTAGGATTTGTGACTGAACCTCCTGGTCCCACGCTCACAAATTGCAGCATTTGTGGATAAGCTGGACTTGTATCTGAGTTGGAATTTGAGACATTCGAACCTTTGGGACGGGCCTTCGGTACAACAGCGGCTTCCATCTCTTCTTGAATGGACATTGCTGACGCATCCTCGGTTCTGATGCAGGCTGGCTTATTCATCTATGGATGGTCTGACCATGAGGCTGATGGAGATGAAAGTTCGGGTGCCCTTGTCTTAGACCCCCACTTTGCGGGTAGATACGTGTGAGATCTGGGGGCTAGGCCGACTTGGGATTAATAGAAAGTCGGAAAGATTGGCGAGCCATGGCTTGTTTGTGAGGTGTGAGGTTCGACGAACCTTATATATGCCACGTGGATTTAGAGGTAGAACTAGTTTCTCACCTAGTTCGAAGTAATTGGGGGTATACGATGGAGATTCCAAGTACGAATGTACACATCAGCCCCATTCACCCTTATCTTTGCCACCCGATGCAAACGACTTTCCATGGGTCGGAACCCATCCACAATGGATTTTCAGGAGGGTTATCAATGAGTTTAATGCCGGAAAATGATACCATCAGATTCAACTCCCTGAAGGAACGGAGTACCGCAGCAGCGGAACGTGGCTCAATCGATTGGGGGTCCCGGATAACGTAACAGGAAACGTGTGTGTCCCCCTAGGTACCCTGAGCTTAGAAGCCCGCAGGTTGACTTCCAGCAGTATTCCGTGAGATAAGGTTGTAGCCGTTAGATCTTCACTTTGTTACGCGGTGTGGACCCCAAAGACCCCTAATTGACAAACGGCAAAATCTGTCAGCCACTAAGCCCCATGCTAATCTCTAGCGAAATCTAACTTTGACCTCCGACGCGACTCCAAGCCTTCACCGGCGAAGCAAGAGCTTGCTGCCATTGCGAAGGTGGCAGAGTAATTTACGCCACGGAATTATTTTATAATTGTCGAGAATATGCCTCCAAAAAGTCTTATAAGTATTTGATGATTTGGTTAGGTCGAAGCGCTTCCAATTCTTGGCCGCCGAAGAGAGACCACACCTGGATCACCTAAAGTAAAGAGACAGGAAAAAATTGAAGCGATGACCTGATGATAAGGTTGTGAAAAAGTTATAGGTCATTAACTAATTAGATATTTGATGTCATGTCTTTATCTGATGACTTTACTAGGTGAAGGACTATAACCTTCGTTAGTGAAGACTTGCCCAGCCTCAGGTGGAATAAGCTAAAGTGCTCAACTTGCTTAATGGGAGTAGAATCCATCTAGCGTTTGCTCTCGTGCTCTCGATTGAGTCCTCAAGTGGCTATTGCTATCAAAAAGCGTGGGAATATTTGCAATATACGAACAAGATTATTTACAAACTCATACCTCCCACTTCATACTTTCGATATCGATATTTTGAGATCAGAAGTCAAAACGTAAGTTGTGCGTATTAGAGCCAGGTGTATGGCTCGATAATCATGCTATGCTCACGACTCGTCACCCCAGCTGGCTTTTTTCGTCTCCGATAAATGGAACTATGTGGATTTGTGCTTTGTCAGTACCTTGACTATCAAGAGCTTTGTATAGCAAAGTAGTAGAATATTTCTAAGACATTAATCAGTGCAGTTTCAAGATGGTGTGTAGAAACTAGCCATTCATAAACGTCGAAATCAAGTTCTTTGACTTCAAACCTAAATCGAGCTCTCCCTATCTCGCAAAAGACAGAGGTACTCCGGCCTCAGATGAGGTGCATCATCTTAATTCTCCAAGCGCCATATATCAGCAAACATGAGTACAGAATACTATCATCGTTCAGGACCGAGGAATTAGACCTTGTGCAGCAATAATAGGTTTAACGTGCAGTGTAACTGCAATTACCAAGTGGTGCAAATAGAACTTCCAAATGTAAAGACCTCGCACGAGAGGGACGCATCAACCAGCCAAAACCTCTTTCTCTTACGCGATTCGTACTCAATATAGTGCCTTCTCAACAAGTTACTATCAAGATGCAATCAAATAGATCATGTAGCCAGCTCTATTGGCATTTGGCAATATTGTGTGCATATGCATGGCTAGGGGGACTGCATGGCGGGGCTCTATGGGCGGGGTAAACACTTCTCGCCCTTATTTCTTTCAAGAAGTCCCAAAACTTCCCTTACCAAAGAGACTTATTTGTTATGAAAAGTAAAGCCCTGTCTTCTTCAGGAAAACTTTGCCTTGAGGCCTTTTCTGGTAGCAATTTAGACATTGCGCAATGTTCAACTTACTGTTGTGTCTTTTCGCTTGGCCCAGCCTCATCAATGCCCGTCCAGCTTTCCCAGGAAAGATCTTGACAGGATCCTCAGAAGCTCTGCGGAGATACGATTATATTGTGGTTGGGGGTGGTCTGACCGGACTAGTTGTAGCTAGTCGACTTACAGAGCACCCAGGTAAATCTTTCGTTGCATATGTGAGGTCTCACTAAGTATCGAAGAAACGACAGTTCTGGTCATCGAAGCAGGTGGCTTGTAAGTTCTACATCAATGCCACATTTATCAAACCTGATACACGATCTTAATTCAGCACTGAAGATGAGGATTGGATCACGATTCCTCTGATAACTTCTGGGAATGTCCAGTCTTTGGGTCAGAGGCCTCGAGGAACGAAGTATGATTGGAATATGACCAGTGTACCCCAAGCAGACCTCAGCAATCGCGAGATCCCTCTCCCAGCCGGCAAAGTCATCGGCGGCGGATCCACGATCAACGGCATGGTTTTCAATCGTGGATCTAAGGAGGAATATGATCGTTGGGAGACTCTTGGAAACCCGGGGTGGAACTTTAAAGAATTGCTGCCTTATTTCAAGAAAGCTGAGAGCTCAACCCCTCCTCATCCAAGCCTGGAAGTTGAAGGCTGGGAAATCGGCTACAATCCTGCTTACCATGGAAAGTCAGGAAACGTGCACACGAGTTTCGGAAGTTTTGTATGGCCGTCAACCAGTGAGACTCTCATTTACTATTTTCTAAAGTCGCAAAAGATCTAACGGGTGTTCTAAGGAAATCTGATAAATGCAATGAGGGAGTTGGCGGTAAAAATAATTCCTGATGCTATGGGAGGAGATACAGCCGGCGGATACTGGTTCATGCAGTCGGTGAGTATGCAACGTCCTTGGCTATATTCCTTTCTTTTCTTTTCAATTCCATTGTATTTTCTCATAACATGCGTTCATATGTGCGCGATTCATCTTGGAACAAGTGATTACTAATTTTTGGCGGTAAGGTGGATCCAACGAGCGAAACTCGTTCAACTTCCGAGGAGTTCGTTCGTCCTGGAAGAAGGAACCTACACCTCTTGATAGAGAATACAGTCACACTAGTCACCATAGGATCAGGTAGAGCCACCGGCGTGCAGTTTTCAACTGGTCAAGACGCAAAAACACATTCTGTCCAAGCCTCGAAGGAGGTCATCTTGGCTGCGGGGGCGTTGCGCACGCCCCAGTTGCTTCAACTCTCTGGTATCGGCGAGAAATCACATCTCTCTAAACTAGGCATTAAGACTGTGGTGGATCTTCCGGGAGTCGGAGAGAATTACCATGACCATACGGGACTGTTCACTGGCCAGACAGGCAAGTCACTTCCGAAGTTCGAGGTCAGAAAGATTCGTCACAGACGAAGTCATCAAACAATGGTTTGACTTTGACGCATATACCTTTGCGACATTATCTTTAGACTTTAGAGTCAAGATGATGTTGCAAAGTATTCGCAAAGTATCGCTTTAAAGTCATATGAGTATTTGATGACTTTTCCCAAGTGATAGTTCTACTTTGCCGAAGAAGGATTTGACCCGTCTCACCTTATGATTGACAAGCAACTAACGTAATACTGATAGTGAACATCAAGCCCAACCTTGGAAATTTTAGTAATTCTTCTTGGGCTTCTGAGCAACTTGAAATCTACAGATCCACAAAGAAAGGTCCTTACGCAACTCTGGGAGGCAATTTCTTTGCCTTCCTCCCGGTCAAATCTTTCACGAATGCAACTACGTTATTTTCAGCTGCTACTGCTCAACCACCATCACACTACCTGCCACCCAATACCCCGCGCGAGGTTAAAGCGGGCTACCAAGCACAATTCAAACTTCTCGCGAAAGATATTTTGTCTCCCTCGGTAACCTACATGGAGTTTATCTTCAGTGACAATACGATCCTTCCAGCCCTTCAACAGCCTTTCAGTCGCGGCACTGTCAAAATCAACACCACTTCGGCCTTCGACGACCCACTGATAGACCCTCGACATTTGAGCAACCCTCTCGACCTATCTCTCTTCGTTGCAAGCTTCGAGTACGCGCGTAAGATCCGGAAGACCGATGCGATGAAGGCTATCGAGACGACTGAAACATATCCTGGAGCGTCAGTCGCAACGAAGGAGCAGATCGAAGCGTTTGTCAGATCAGGAGTGAATAGCGAGCATCATCGTAAGCCAACAGGGGACCCCAAAGCTTCTCTCTCTAGACTTTTTTGAGACATACCTTACCCTTTCTTTCAAAACGCCTGTTGTGGCTATTGCTGACTTCCTGGATACCTAGATGCTGGAACAGCATCTATGCTGCCTCGGAAGCTAGGAGGGGTCGTTGATCCGGAACTGAAAGTGTATGGTGTGCGTGGCTTGCGAGTGGTTGATGGGAGTATCGTTCCTATGCTTCCAGGGGCCCATGTGCAGGCCACTCTGTATGGGGTTGCCGAGAAGGCAAGTTTAAAATACTTGAGTGTTGTGCTGTTGTAATCATTTTGACTGACTTCACTCTAGGCAGCGTATTTGATCCGAAAGGATTTTTGAAAGATACCGAACCCTTTAACTTGGCTAGGAAGCCGAGACCAGTCAGATTAATACCCGCCAGGCAAGCACTTTCCTTCGATTTGTTGCTTGCTCAGGTCAAAAAATTTCTATATGAAATCAAGTAAAATTTCGTGGTGTTCTGAATAATAATACCTGCGCGGCATTGATTCTATTAGTCGCTGAAGTCATCAAATTTTAGTACGAATTTAGGTCATCAATTTCGTCATATCCTCTGATATCTTCGCGACATTGAATCATAAGTCCTGAAAATAGTTGATGACTGTGTTATCGTAGAAAGGTCCCACTTCGCCGATCAAGAATCGTTTCCGCCTCGAGCTTTCAACCTCAGAGCAGACTGGCTGAACGTGGCAGCAATTACTTTAGTTTCAAATTCACGAAGATCTCACATAACTTCACTCTCTTTTTCCATTGACTTGTAAAGAAAGTATGATGACCCTCATCAGGAAAAGCAAGCATTATTGTCAAATTTATATGGCACTTAACCGAAGCGCTGCCATCAGTATTGATTTAGTCCGAGCGCCTCATTGGAGGTTGCTCATTGTAAGTTCGTCTGATGCAAAGCCTGCCAGAAGCCTAACCCTAATGGCAGCGCTTCAGATAGACATATATGTGAAATGTCACCTCTGTCCGCCCCAGAATTCCGTCAACCAGGTGTATGTAAAAGGACTTTGGATTTCATATTCGAGATAGGCCTGTCCATCAGCAAAATCATATAGTGCCTCCAGTACGTTGCTCTCATAAAGACTGGTAGATCATAAAGCTTGGCCGCATTTGTTGACAATTAAGCGAGGCTATTCTGAAAGGGGCAAGTAAATATGAACTAGTCAAGCAGCTGCACAGCGAAAAATAACGAAGCGAAGTGCGACGTGCAACAAACTCATCGTACAGAAACGGGAACGCTAGTCTTAATAAGAAGTGAAAATTAAACCAAGAAGTACGGGTACCGAAGCACTCACCCGCGAAAAGCGCTAAATATCCTAGCATCTCTTAGACTGCACCCGAACTTGACCGGTCCTCATTTGGTCCTGAGCTCTCGGTCAAAAAATGATATCACAAGCCCGAGACTGGGGACAATCTTTTTCGTCGAACTAAGGACTCGTTATGTTACTGAAGTCATCCACAATTGATACGAATCTACTATGCTATTTCAAATTCACTTCGCAGAATATCCGATAGCTGAAAGTCATAGTCATCAAAAGATCACAGGACCTTTCCAGCTTACTTTTCCAAAGTCATTTGCGTAATTCGGGACTTTAATAAGTGCCAACTCGAGGGAACGAGGGCAGTCCGCCGGTGACGAATTTCCCTAGCCTCGGCCTTATCCAGCAATTATTAGCTAGATTAGTTTATTAGTCTGGTACACGTATGGCATCCGCCTAACCACTTACTTGTACATCAATTTCCCAATTTAATTCCGTGGCACGATCACACGCTTTTAGGTACCAGAAAACTCACTCGTCCCTTGCGATCCCAAATTGCTGGCTATTCGATTCTCAGACTACCAAGACAACAATTAATTATAATTCGTGATCATGCCCATTTATGGTATTCCAACTTGGGAATCCCCTCAATTACCTCCTTGGAGACCTCTTCGGGAATCTCTTCAGCAACCTCGGGGACTTTCTCGAGCACCTTATCGGGAGAATTCTCCTGGCAGTTTCTGTACAATGGAACCCCCACTCGATTACTGGTCGAAGCTTCCCGCCGAAGTCAGCTTGATGATTCTCGACATGGTAGTGGAATATTACAGATATGAACCATCTATGCCATATCTGCGCGCAGGCTATGCGACCGTCTGCCGAGAATGGCAACCCGTATTTGAACAACAGAATTTTCGACGAATTATTCTCGATTATGAGAAAATACCCTATCTGGAAGATTTTACAGCAAAATATAAGAGACGAGGTTACATCGAGCAGATCTTCCTTCTTGTGCGTCTTGATACGTACGATTGCTCGGTCTGTCAAACCAAGGAGAATGACGACCAAATTGAGAGGTAATCCAAAATTTCGTTCTCGTTTGGTCATTAACTGTCGCTCCTTTCGGCAAGCCTCAGATCTCTGACTCGATTATAGGAATAATTACTTCTTCAATAGATCCCTCTATAGACTACTGAGTGTTTTGACTCAGTGGGAAGTCCTTGAGCCAAGTCCCAGCCGTTACGGTCGCAGGAGAAAAGGACTGGAACTAGAAATCGGGGCTTATTCTCCAAGTGACTACAGACATACTTTTCGAGAACCTTATCTTGAGCCGACTCATGAGTTCCGAGGCATCACCGAAGCTCAGACCTATCTAGACGACGCCTACCGCCAAAGAAATGATCAGCTAGTAGGACTCAATGACAAATTTCATGGCTGGGTAGATGGCAGAAGGGATAGCGAGAGCGAGATCTGCATAGAAGCCAAACAGAGATTGATGGGCCCGCTGGAGATCGATATGGGACGCGAAAGTCCCGATAAGATGCCTGTATTCAAATGGAATTGGAGGCGTCCCTATCGCCGCGGTGACGCCGACGAGTTTATTTGGAGAACGACACATCTATTTGAATTCGTGCCGGAGGCTGAAATTGTCACGAGCTTGCTTATTCGAAGACAATTCTATCGAAAGATCTCTGGATCTTCTATTGGTAGGCTTCTCAAAGGGAGCTTCTCAAACCTTGTAGAATTTCGTCGCGAGGGATGGTTTGATGTCGATGCACGGCAGCAATCGGATTTTGATCAAGGTACGTTTAAGGTGCAAATGCCATATGATAGCGATCCCACACGCGATTTCCTGGCTAGAATACTCATACAACATATAGGCCTTCTAAGCTACCTTAAAGACCAAGAGTTACCAAGTACATTGCGGAATTTCTATATATTCGAGGAGACCAACAGCACCTTACACATGCCGATCGACGACGCAGAGCGCTTATACAGAAGATCACTAGGTGTTAAGCTCTCGGAAAGAAGTCGTTTGCTTGAAAACATATCAGTGGCTTTCCTCATTGACGCCAGAGATTTCTTCAGTCAGTTCTGGCCACTTCAAGTTCCTAATCCCCAGGGATCCCAAGCTGCTGAACGGGTCCCTTGGAGCAATCTTCGTAGCCTGACTCTGACCACTGAGCTTTTGCGTACAAGCATAAGAAGTATCTTTATTAAGAATCTTCTGGTAGCTGTGTGCCAAGCTGTCGCCTTCATGCCCAAACTCGAGGTCCTCGAGATATGGAACGCAAAACTGGAAGGTGGAGATCCCATAGCAAAGGGCAAAGCAGGGGTCGCTTCTGTCTTCAGATACGAGTGCAAAAACCAACAATCTACGATTATCTTCGCAAGCAATAGTATATGGCTTACTAACATCGCATCTGACTTGTTACAAGGCGAAGTTGGATTCTGTTGGAAAGAATTACCGCGACATAACTCCGGTAATCCGCTTACCTATAAGATAGTAAAGATCGGGGGGACACGCTGGTGTAGGACCTATCCTAGTGTCATAGACAGCTTGAGGTTACAGAGGCATGTCTCGCATGAGCTATCACGTTGTCAAATGACCTGTGAGAACCCGAATTTCAAAGAAGAAGACACAGAGCCAGAGATCGCGTCAGCTGAAACTTAAGCAAGGCTTCGAAATGTCAGATTTCTTCAAAAGTTAACAATATTTATCCGTTATTATCATTATCATCATCTTCCTCTTCCTTCTCGTCCTCCTCTACTAGTCGGCGAGCTCGTTCTGGTCTTCGCCTATTCATAATATATATTAGCGATTGACCAAAAGTTACAAGCAGATATCTCGCGAAAAACCTAGGGTATAACTCAAGATGATCGTGAGACACAATACTATAGGCGTAAGGATATATCCCAGGAAGATCTCGAGACATAAGGTAACAGGCAAAAGGACGTGTCCTATAAGAATTTCGAGACGTGAGGAAATAGGCAGAAAGATATGTCCCCAAATGAACTTGGCAGATAAGGAACAGGGTAATAGGACATGTCCAAGAGAGATTTAAGACATGAGGGAAAGCAAAATAATAGGCTTCTCTAAAAACATACCATAATCTCTCGGGCCTTCGCCCCAATCATCATCCTCCTCCACCTCCTCCCCATCCACTCCACCAACATATTCGTCCCCTGAGGGGCTCGGAGAGGCACGAGTATTGATGCGCTCGAGGCGCTTGCGCCCGGCGGCAGCTGCTTCGTGGGCGATCTCCCGCCACTTCTTCTCCAATGGTGTTTCCGGCACCGGCACAGAAGCACGATTTTCGGTGCGGACAGGCCGCGGAACAAGGCCTTTCAGTCCTCGTCCCTTTAGCATAACTATTAAAAGATTAGCATAGCTGCATAAGATACTAGGTAACCTTAGATCGATTAAGAGCGATCTCGAAACTATCTTAGAGTAATCGAAGAAGGATTATAGGAAACTCGAAACGATAAAGTATAAGGACTGAAAATAACTTACTTGATTGATTTCGAGGATCTTAGCTTGATTTCTTGAGTTTAAGGGTAGTTTTTTATACGATTGTCTGCAAATGGTTTGATACTTACAGTCTATATTCACCTTTCAAAAATCTTCTATCTTATGTTCCTTCTCCGTAACTTCCTTTATTTCTCTATCTCCTTCTATCGCTACTTCTTCCGCTACGCATTCCCCAACCTAGTCGCCGTCCCAGACATCAGACTCAACTACTGCAGCTGGAGAAACTCCACTCAGATTCGACCCTCAAAGTCAGGTCGATACTGGCCTTAACGATAGCACTATATGAGCTTAGCATCGTTTATTTACAATTACGCGAGAATTCCAGCCAAAAAGAGGGGCGGGCGGAAGACACTATTCCCCAACATCGTGCCAATAACACTTCCAAGCGAATCCGTCGCAACTACGATATATAAGAACCTTTGATCTTCTGATGAGGAATGCTAGTCTACTTTGAAAGAAATCTGGACTGATTAGCCAAGTTGCTCGATTTCGGCAAGTGGAGAGCACGATCCAATTTCCTCTTTAAGGAATGTGCAGTTGAGAAGGTGCAAGGAGGTGGGAATGGGAGTAGTTTGTTTAGAGTTTTGCGGTAATTTCATAGAAGAGATACGTTACTGTTGTATTTGAGAGGTATACAGCTCTCAAATATCCTTCCCTGGCTAAGGATATCTTTCTGCTATACGTGCGACGGATCTCTTTCTTGCCGAGAGACATTTAAAGAGATGAGAACTTGTTAAATTTCTCCTCGAAAGTTTCTATATGTCTACAGTAGAGATACGCCACTCAAGCAAAGTCTCATCAGCTCTCTGAGAATGTCAGAAAAAAGCGGAGGACCTTCTCGAGCCTCTCTGTCCTTGTCTGCTGAGGGAAAGAGAAGTACTAGCCATAAAATACAAGTAATTTCCAAGGTCAACCAAGCACACGATCCGCCTACTTCCTGCGTCTGCCGTTTATCTGTCCTTCTCCATCAGCCTGACTCTCACACTCCTCGAAACTCATACCTACCACCCTACTGTCTACACTTGCCTCGATACCGCTCTTTCTTCTCGCATACCCAACCTTACCACTGCCTCGAACATCGTTCCCAACCCCAATTAACACGCCTCCTCCAGCCACCATCTCCTGACTCGTCGCGAAAACTCCCAAGCCACTTCTCCGTCTGGCTTCACTTCTCGTAACCCTAGCCTGCCCACCATTACTCAGTCTTCTGCCCGCGATACGTACCTTGATTTTCTTGCCACCGGTACTTCCACTTCGACTGCGATTCGTGCCGGCTTCGATATCAATACCAAGACCGATATCATCATCAGCATCAAAGTCGCTCATATCGGAATCGCCTTCTGCGTCTGAGCTGAACCCCATATCCAGAAGCGGGCTTGTCTTTTTTCTCTGCTTGGAACCCAACGGGCCACCAAAAGCGGAGCCGACAGTAGGCGTCACAAGCTCCTCCTCAACCCACCGAACAACAACCCTACAGCACCCCCTCGCCATCGCCTCCTTCACTCTCCGCCACTTGCTTTCTTCTTTATACACGCCCTGATAGAATCTCTCCCACCATACTCCCAATTTCGCACACGGATCCTCCCTCTCCCTCTCCCGACCCCCTCTCTCTTCCACCTTCCTTTCCTCCTTTCCCAACGCATCATTCTCCTCCTCCCACCGCCTCACTCTAGCTTGGTATTCATTAATCGAACAAAATCCTGATGCATCATTCGGATACCAGGAGCCGAGATGATCGATTGACAAGATAGAGAAAGAGGGGCGTGAGGGAACAGCTAGGAAGGAGAATGTGGAGTTTGAGAGAGAAGAAGAGGAGAATTCAAAGAGCGGTATGCCTTGGAAGGAGAAATCGTAGTCTTTTCTCTTGTAGACTTTCTTGGTTGCGGAAGTCGACGTATGTCTCGGATACGGATGAGGATGAGAGTGTGAAGTGAGGTATGATGGTGCCCCTGGTAAGTGCGAGCGTGACTGGGCAGAGAATCGAGGCTCGGGAGGAGCGGAATCGTCTTTGCAGTCGGGGTAGGCGGTTAAGTTGGAAGCGGGACAGGCGAATACTATGTATGAGGTTGGGATTGGCATAGGGAAATCGGGGGGAGGACGGATAGTCGAGGGTGGTGAGGAGCGGTAGTTATTTGGGTCCCAGTGAGAAAAGGCGAAGGGGTCGGTGTTGGTCTCGGTTGGGGAGAAGCTGATGAGGGGGCGCGAGATGAGGAACCAGAGCCAGGTTTGAATGCCTTGAGTTGGGAGAGCGGTGGTGGGATCAGGGTAGGTTGTTGGCCTATACCTGAGTTAGCTTCTGTCTAGAATGTCTGTTATGTGACTTTTGTGGAAGTATTAATTCGAGGAACGAGCATACGAGAAAGACGAGAAAACAAAAACTCACAAATCAACTTCATAAACATCAGTCCTCTCGTACAACCCACCTCCCTCATAATGGCCCACCAACACATTACTATGCAACCCACTCCGCATATCCGGCGTGAAGTCATGAAACGAAATATTCCTACACTCTCTCTTTCTCTGACTACCAGTCTCCTTTCCACGTCTCAAGAGCCATTCTCGTAGTCCTTTGCCGGTTTTCTCGTCCACTTGGTGGAAGCCGAAGGGGGAGATGGGGGATAGTGG
>JACBAH010007433.1:0-30679 GCA_014282315.1 Neospermospora avenae | reverse complement strand
TCCGCGATGCATGGGGCTGGGTCACTCCAGGACCCTGCCAGGCATAATGCTTCCGAATTAACCTCAACTTCTGCGGGTCCAGAAAGGAGAAAGAGCCGGAGAGACACAAAAAGAAAATCCTCTAGGGAATCAAAAAAGCTGCAACGAGACCCGGAAAGGCGACGCACCTATAGTTTCTCGCCAGGTCGAAACGATAGCATTCGAGTGCCTCGAACGTTGGATCGTCCTCCTATCCCTCCAATACCTGCCAATTTCCAGGATCATGTCGGATCAAACACTGTTAATCCGGATCCAGTGACAGTTGGCAACACGTCTCTCAGAGCAAGGACACAACCGCCTGAAGAAACTCAAAATTGGCAAAGGATGCCTACATTACATAAGAGGAGTGGTCAAGAGCTGGCTCATAGGAAGTCGAGCAAGAAGCGGAAGGAGGAACATCAGAGAGAGGCAGAGATCAAGGCTATGGTTGCTTACATGCCCAACAGACCTGCTACGGATTCAACATCGTCTGGCAGACCAATGAAGCGGGAAAGCAAGAAGATGCGTGGAGGACTTGGTCGACATAGGGATCAACCATCCTCAGATATCTCTCTACCTCTGGCCGACTCATTACGATCCTCCGTTTCCGCTAACTCCGACCACCAACCTTCTTACATCTTGAATGCATTTGACATGCTCGCTCCTCATCCGACGATCAGGTACGCGGAAAATCCTCGATACATGCCAGGTGCAAGCGGATTTGGTTCGGATGGGTCAGGGTCGAGAAAAAAGAGAGTATCAGACCGCATATCAGTACCAAAGGAGGCGCTCAAAGTCAACAAGCGTATAGACGATTTGGCAGATGACCTGGATGCAGGAGAGTTGCGCGAATTGATGGAACGAGATCAGAAGAGGAGAGAGAAGAAGCAGATTGCGGATAGGATAAAGATGGAAAGGAGGTTAGCAAGACGGCAAGAGAAGCAAAATGCAGACGAAGCTACGGCTGCTCGAGAGGGAACTTCAATGCCGGTCAACATGGAACGAGGAGTTCTTGGAAGGGAAATCGTGGGACTGGGAATTGAGACTTCAGCAGTTGTTACCTCAAGCAAGAGGAAAGGCTCTGTAGGATCTGATAATGGAAGGGGAAAACGGCCCGCAGATGCGTTCAGACAAGATTCTGGTACTAGTATACAGCCACCTATATTTCAAAGAAGTGCAAGTCTTCTTACAGAGAACTTGACGCCTACGTCCGAGTTCCAAGAACCCGTCATCGAAACGGCCGTTGTTGGAACTGTTGGGAGAGCGAATGTCTCGCCAACCTCATCACCAAGGCTCCGTGGTCATGCCAGAGGCGCCTCTAGTATCTCACAGATGATGGATCTCTCAAGACCAGAAGCGGCTACTTTGCAGCCAGTACCCATCCCAGAACCAGCGACCTCCAGGCGCAACTCTCAACGAACGCCAACGCCTCCAGCAAAACAACCGCAATCCTGGACATCATTCTTCAGAATCCGTGGCGGAAAGAAACAACAACAACAACAACAACAACAAGAATTTGCACCTTCTTCGTTCTCTAATACATCACGAGACTCAATGCACAGTGGCCAAGGTCCACAAATTGGATATGCACCAATGCGATCAACATCTAATATACCTAAACGAACCATGTCCAAGTTCCGGGAAGATCTTCCAGAATTACCATTATCACCACCAGATTCGAGAGTACAATCTCCAGAAGCCGATATGGTACCACCTATACCAGATAGGAAGCTAGATGATGGCCGGACGCGATACGACACACCTACAAGTGGTTACAGATCCATCGAAGCCATGCGCCTAAGAGATGCGACACCTACAAGTGGGCATCGAACGATTGAAGACCCTTCTCCAGAACCAGCGAACATTCTATCACAGTCGTTAGCATCAATAGATTCCGAGGGCTCATGGTTGTCTGGAAGAAAAGCAGCATCGAAACGAGGCTCTCTCCAGACGCCACAGCCGTTGCCAGAAAGCTCGATCAGGAACGAGTTCTCCGAATCAGCAGAGGAACTTGGGATTGCCGAAGATGAATACTTCAGTAGATTATCTCCAGGCCCCGAGGAGCAACATAAAATTCACACGCAGTCTACAGGCAACCCAATGCCTTCCAGCGATGACGAGGATGGGGGTAGTCTCACCAGCCCGGCTTCGGTGCAATCAAAGTGGGGAGCTGTTGGAAGACAACCTACAGTCATTCACCGCGAGCCAAGAGCCAAATCGCGAGAAGGTCTCCTAAATGATTTTGATGAGGATTCTGCAAGCGAGACCGACTCTCCGGTTTCTCCGAATCCAAATAGCGGATTACAGAGAGCTACCAGTGTCGACTTTGGCAAGAAGCATGCTCGGCATATGAGTGCTGGCAGTGCACGACTACTCGATGTCAAGGGTCGATCTTCCGCAGACATCAAGAGGGACAGTTTGGCAGAGGAGGTTTGATGGCTAATATGACGACATTCTTAAGAGCAGACTACAGGACATGATAAGACAAAGACAAGCAGCACGACAATCGCTTAAATATTTCTTTACACAACCCGTATCAACAGTCGACTTTTCGACACCACACTCACTTGAATATTTCCTTGGATCGAATAACAACCCAACTCACATTCGCTTGCTGATTTTCCTTCGGCCTTGGCCAACCAGTCTCTCGTTTCGACTCTTTTTCTTTACGACTACTTTCTTCGCTACGCTTGGTCTTTGTCAAATCATGTCCTGAAAGTAAGTCTCAAGAAATAAATCATAAGTACGCTACAACTTGCTCGTCAATTAACGTCCGTACGTCTCGATTGGAGATGATGGCTTTCGCACGCGAATTTACGCGTGCCGAAGCAGTACAACACAAAATAACCAACGACAAATTCCTTTCTTAATTATGATTCCCCATCTGCACGTAGACTTGTCATTTTTCTGCTTTTTTAACTCGCTTTTCATTGTTTGATTGTATTTGGACCTACGGGGCGAATGGCTTGGGGCGTGGAATGGGAAAGGATTCAGGTCGGGAATTGATAGACAAAAATGTGTCTAATATGGTCCCTCTACAGAATTTTTTTTAGACGGATGGACGGAAATGTTGGGTTGTAATGATGAGCGTGCGAGCCATGTTTGTTTGTATTACGGTACCATATTTGACCTTTACCTAGCGAGCGAGAGGGAGGTGTGAGAGGTGTATTTATTGCTATGCATGCATGGAGAGAAAAGAGGAGAGAACAGGGGAGCAGTTCAAATTTGAGATAGATAGCATAGTATCTATTGGATGAATGGAGAGAGAAATAAAATGTGATCCACTTTCAACTTCTGCCCTGATATTCGATTCCATGTTTATTTTGTTTTGCGCCCATTCAGGCAAGAGGGGTAGAAAGTTCGGAGAGAGGGGAGATGAAATGATAACGTTGCGATTACGATCTAGATGAGACATACATATGTGTATACATGGATTGCTTGCCATTTGATGTTTGGTGGCGGTAGATCCATGGTTGAGGTGGGTTGGGATGGGCTGTATATGTATGTCTCACTGGTGTGCGGGAAACAACTGGGTATCGATCGGACTTAAGCTTCGAAGCGAGTCAGCGAACACGGATTGAAGAGTCTTTGCGCAACTATGCAGTCTTCGAGATGGGAGGCAGTGTACCTACTCGGTGACAACTCCATCCAGTTGATAAGTACTTAAGGTCGATGAAGCGTCCTGCGGTAGAAAGAAGGGAGAATGAATTCAGCACGAAGTAGTACTGGTTAGCGTGAGTATTAACCCTCCCTCTCGCCGTCTTTCGCCAGCTCCCTTTTTTTCCTTTGATATCCATTGTAGCTCAGAAGATTCGGAACTGATATCGTGCTTCAAGAACTGATGAGAGGGTTTATTTTCCATCTAAAAGCCTTGTGATCGACTTGAAGAAGCATCACCAGAAAACAGTTGCCCTCATGCACTGTCCGAAGGAGCAGACCCGATTTGTTGACGAGAAACTGATGGTTATAGAGGTTCTTCTCCTTCCACTGTTCGCACTATGGTATAAGCTAAAGTTCTATCTGAACACCAGAAGGGAATTGTATATCAACAGCGATTCGTGGATATCGATTTTGAGGTAATCTGCTGACTATGGAGCTTAGGGAGATGGAAGAACTTGAAATATCATCTAGGAGTGACTGATCAAACCAAGGACGTTACCTTGCTAGAGTGATTAAATAGTTGAACGAGTCTACCACACAACTTTGCGAAAAGGATCTTATATCTTGCAGCCAAAGTCCCGAAGATATCGAAGATGTTAAATGACATTACTAAGATAATCTTTCTAAAGTCACATGTATATTATATGACTTTAGTAAGGGTTTATATTAGGGTTCAAGTTTCCTTCGCTTGTGACGAATTTCATCGGCCTTTGGGGATAATCATCAAAGGTAATTGGGTGAAGTGCTTTTTCGGTATTTGATCTTGATAGGTGAGGTTCACGAGCTCGTCCAATAGACTTGAGAAAGCCCGGGACCTCTCGAGGGTATCTGCTTCAAATGTTCGTAAAAATAACAAGACTATACCAACCTTACCTCATCTACTGGCTGTACGCACTTACAAAACTGCCTGCTTTCCGTAATACAGGAAGATACTGGATTAGACATGGTATTTGAAATATTTGAGTGAGCCTCGTATTTCTCTCTCACTGATTCCAAACAAAACAGAGTAAATCCCGCTTACCAATCTTCACTGGCCGGCCTTCTGCAGTGCCAAGCGCCTCTCTTGCTCGAGGAAGGCGTCATCGCTTGACCTTAGAAATCAGACACCCTGACACCCGGCTAGACCACTTGCGCTGCTCTCTCCCATTCCCTCGCCCACCAGCACCTTACCAAGCACCCAATTGATTCGCTCGCCGTCCTCGGATTCACCTCTCACAGCCACCCCACCACATCTGACCTTTATTCAACGCCATTACCCCTCCACCTCGAAGGTCCTATTTAATCCTCCTTTGATGTCACTCTTCGCCTCGAAAACACGAATCCTTACCACGTCGATAAACACCTTCAGGACGAACGCTCAAGCAAACCTTTTCAAATACACGACTTCGAGAGGATTTAGATCTACAACCGCAAGAATGGGTGTTCACAATCTCGCAAAGTTAGTGGAGAGCTTTCTTTGGTGTTAATTCAATTCGAAAGACAAGGGGCTTGAGAACGGATGTTCAAGATTGGAGTCTGTCTGCGGATGAATAGAAAGAAGATTTGGCAGATCAAGAAGAGTTTTGTTTAGATCTGCCAGACCTGATTCGAGGACTGCGAGGCGGAATCAATTGATAAAAGATTGGATAGTGCATATGTCCTCTATCTCGTCTCTAGATCCAGCTTTCCTCTGGCCTCACTTCGAAATTGGCCATTTGAATTGTCCAGCAACACAATGCTGGTTATCTACGACATCTTCAGGAGAGACCTACAAGAATACATGCTAACGCAACTTCACTATCTAGCAAGGCTGAATTCACTGCCGCACTTAAGGACAACAAGATTGTCATCCTCGACTGTTTCGCAACCTGGTGCGGACCCTGCAAGGTCATTGCTCCTCAAGTTGTCAAGTAAGTTGCTCCCCCCTACCTCGATCCGCCGCTTCTTTATTCGCGTACCACACTTTGAAAGCTTGAGATTGCAATGCTAATACACCTACAACAGGTTCTCCGACGAGTTCCCAAACGCCCACTTCGCCAAGCTCGATGTCGATGAGGTCCCAGATGTTGCTCAAGAACTCGGTATCCGCGCCATGCCTACATTCTTGATCTTCAAGGATGGAGAGAAGTTCAAGGAGGTTGTTGGTGCCAACCCACAGGCATTGAAGACAGCTATCGAGGCTTCGGTCGCTGAATAAATGCTTGATACATGCGGTAGATGTTTTGATATGCGGGAATGGGACGGAATGGATAAACGGCCTGCTTGATTGCTTGCGGTTCCATAGTCGCTACATGCGAGGCTATGCGTTCAATGACAGAACCTTTGATTGGTGGATGAATCAAGAATGGATACATGACTATTACAACATCGCTTCGTCTCCTACTTCTTCCTCGGCAGGATGTGATGTGATGAAGATATTGCAATCCTCTGAAAGATAGATGTGATTGTGCTTAAATATCACCTCTGAGTACACGGACCGATAAGTTCGTCTGTTCCAAAACATAAGAGGGTTCTCCAATGTAAATTGAGATCGAAAGAGGACGAAGTCGCAAGAAGTGGACTCAATAGAGCAAATTCGATATTTTGGCTTCGTATTTCTCTGCTTCTTCGCACAACGAAATGGAAACTCCGGGAATGAAGCTTGGAAAGCTAGCTACCTTCTTTATTTTAAGAACCCTTTTGAGTGCTATCTCATTCTAGCCTTAACCAAACAGATTCCAAGCAATCCGTATACCAAACATCGATCTTCATTCCCCGCTTCTAACCCAACCATATCCAACCCTTATCAATCCTGCAATCCACCACAGCATCCCTGCAAAAAATGTCAAGATCCACCCCACAACCCTCCTCCAATTCTCGTCTCTAAAAGAAATCCGTACCTTCTTTATATTATTATATAAGGCTGATCGTGTCATCCAATCAACAACTGGATAGACTCAAACATGGTCGGGTGGTGTAGTTGGTTATCACATCTCGTTAACAGTTTACTGTGACACATTCCGAGAAGGTCCTGGGATCGAGCCCCAGCCTGATCATGAGTTATCTTTTGCTTTTCATTATTTGCTTTTGACTCCCAAAAGACAAATTCCCCTGTAAAGTTTCCGGTTATTTTTATGCTTTTTTTTCATCTTCATTACGAGATAGAATCTTTGCTCGTTCATTGGCTTGAAGGAGTTTAAAAAAGGCTGTCATTTCTTTTTTTTTCTTTTCCTTGCCAGCTTTTTGGTCCGAGAACGTATGTTGTGTGTGTGGATGGATAGAGCCCAAATAATGAAACCTACATCGAATGTGCATGCATGCCTGCACAGTGACTGGATTTTTGGAGAAAGTGAAGACAAACAGTCCTATACAAAGCAAGAAATGCCATTTGCTATTCTGTACTATATCATATTATAGGGCAATATTGAAAAGTTGTATACAATATGAAGCGAAAAGAAGGAAAGAGCACGTATTAACAGCGATAATAGACACAATTCATATGTTTATCGTTGCGAACCTCGAATCACAAGCTATATATTCGTCTTTCGATTGAATCAATATATCGTCGTTTTTCTTGATTGGTAGAAAGGGCGGTGAAACTTGATTTACTAGAACTCGTCTCGGGAGTAAGTTTAAAACCTCTAAGGTCCGTGGGATGAAGTCGTTTACCACCAGGATGCTTACTAACAAAAAGAAATTCCTTGTCGAACTCTATCCAATAGTTGGCTTAATATGGTGATTGTAGGAAAAGTGGCTAATTATGAAAGATGTCAGTAAAAGTGAACTTTCCAGAGAAATGATTCAAATGAATAAACATGCTTGCTGAAATGAGCAGGACTTTTGAGAATAGTTCTTCGTCATTCACATCTGCTTTCTTGTTAGTATAAGCAGCATCAAACTGTTAAGGGAAACATTAAGTATAAGTGAGAATATGTTAATAACCAGAAGATATATATTGGCTAGTATAGAATATCGAAGTGCTTTACGTAATAAATTTGTATAAGCTACAGATTAATACGGGAATAGAACGCTTAAAAAGTCCTCTTAGTAAGTCAGAGTCACCATCTTCCCCTGCCACTTCTCACTATTACCATTCACGCATTCCTCCACAATCCATAACGCAACATCTTGCCTATGAATAACATACCCAATTACAACAGCTTGCTCTTGCATCCTCTCCGGCGAGATATCCGGTGTCTCAGTAGAAACCCTAATATTTTGCAATCCTTTACTCGCACCATCCCACAAAAAGCTAGGTCTAATCAAAACCCACTTCCTCGCTTTCCCCTCACCACAAATCATCAGCTCTTCCATCTTCTTCTTGTCTTTATGCGGCACATTCAACATCCAATGATACATAGGCATCATCGCAATAGGGATATCTCTCCCCTTATCACTGATTCCCGTGGTACTAAGAAGCACGAACTCTGGTCCTCTATCAGGAACCTGCACGACGTTCTCAGCCTCAAGTTCAGATAATGCCTCAAGAATACATCGCGTCCCGTCCTCGCAGATCGTAGGATCTCGAGAGGAGAATCCCAAACCTGTGAGTTCGATGGTCATGCCGATAGCGGAGATGACCATGTCGACGACACGGTCGTTGGAGATTAAGGTTGTTTTTATGGCGGCAATATCGCGGATATCGCCAGGAATAATGTTGAGGTTGGGGTAGTGTGATGAGAGGTCGGCGAGCTTGGATGGGGTTCTCGCGAGCACGTTGACGGTGTGACGGGCTTCGAGGACGAGTTTGAGAGTTGCGAGGCCTGTTCCGCCAGTTGCACCGAAGATGGCGATGGTTTTGTGCGAGGTGGTTGACATTGTGATATGTGAGAATGGTTATCTGAAGATCGTATACACTATGAGTATTCTGAAGGTGGGATATGAATGTGGATAAAGATTTTGGAACCTAGAGATATGCTTGCTCGAGGCCAATTGCGGAATTGTGGTTGATAAGAAAACATGGAGACATTAACCTCTGGATCTATATATTCTCATCTGACGATACAATCTAGTTATCAACATGCCTGCAAGTATATCAATGCTTCATAAGGTTCAAAGATTGACCCGTCGGCTCATCTTCAGTCAGTCTTAAGCTAAAATTAACCTAAAACAGCAGGCGATGAGATGTGGCTGCACAAGCTGTACATACACGTACGAGAAAGGCTGATGAAGGGCGTTTCGGCCGACGACAGCCAAGTTTGATCAGATTAAAGATCATCTCCACTGCAATTCGTCCAACAACGCAAAGTCGCGCAATAAAGCAACGAAATGAAGATGGCTGAGTACGAGGCCTTACGGCCGCAAAGTGTGCTACAAGACATCTGACTTGGAGAAGGATGAAATGTGATCGTAAGGAGGGAGAAGGCATCGGATCTTCATTCATTGGACATCAGGCGAGTGGCTGTCGCTAGGCCACATTGGGTGAGCTGGTCGGCATAATGTCCTCCCGAATATAAATATCGGGTTGATACAAACATACTGGAAGCGCCACAAGCTTTACGTCATTCAAGTCTCTTCTTCCCAATTTTGGCATTCCATTAAAACGTCGTGAGGCCACTGGGGACTTGTCAGTATTACACCAACGGTCTGCCATGCTGCTCTTCCTCGCCTCCGAAATTACCTTCAAGTTCACAAATAAAGAGTCCCGTGATAATCATGGGATTTCTAGGACTACGAAATTGCCCAAGATCATTTCAGAAATTAAAGTTCCATTGGAGCTTTCTACTTGAAAATAGAGAATTGATTATAACGGGTCTCTGGCCGTGGTTCTGGAAGAGTAGCAGGGTATATACTACTACAGTGGATATGTCTGAAACGTAGGAAATGGATTCGGGCCATATTTCTGTAACTTCACACGTGTATGGGACTACCAACTTCTCAATTACCTTTACTAAAGTGTCTCTGATGGGCAACTGGCATCTTTGGGAAAGTAAACAGATTCATGGTCAACTAGTCTCGAGTTGGTCAACTAAGCGAGCTCGACAAACTTGCTTGAGACTCTCCAAGAGACTCGCCGTGCCAGCCTTTGCTTCGAAAAGTTGTATCGCGGGAGGTAGCAAGGACGATAAATTCAGGGTTGAATGAAGACCAAGACGTGTTTCTATGAATTCAATTTAACTCGGCACTTATTTGGAACCTTCCGACTACCACACAACCACATATCGTCTGCAAAGTCGAACTCATACCTCCTCGTGGTGCAGGCTGGAAGTACTATGGCCAATTCCATAGTAACTAACGGGAGTACTATTCTATAGTACTTCCGGGAGCTCTCGCATCGAAGGTTGTCTGATATGTGAGAGGAAAGGAAGGCTTGCCCTCAGGCTCGATGGACGGATATTCCCTCGATAATTCGATTTTTGCATCTTCGATTTGCACCGCAGATAACTACGTTTCTACGAATTTACGACTTCTGCCTCCTCCCCTTACTCCTCCCTCTCTCGAACCTCTACCTACTACTCTACTCGAAAAACAGCTTACGGCTATTGCCTTATACTCTCTCGTGTCGTGGGCCCTTATTACCTCCCTCCCGAAATATATATACTCGAACTGGCAGATACTACGACGAAGGAATAACTACGGAGGCAAAGGCATAAGGGTGCGATTGAGCTTTAAGGGGGTGACTTTAGTCTCGCGGCGAAAGGAGTATAAGGCGAAGGAGATAGAGGAGGAGGAGGACGGTATAGGAGAGCTTAGAGGACTGGTTTCTTCGAATTTGGTTGTGTATATATGTGCTGATAAACTGGGTTCGAACCCTAGGGCTCTTCAGAGCTTAGGGTTTCGAACTCTAAAGGAGGCCGGGCCTTATTTTCGTTCCTGGCGCAACTATCTCAACTGGCGGAGATAGGCGCAGTAGGTACCTTGCCTATACGGCCACCGATACTGCTTTTACTAGGTATTTGTAAGGAGGGGACTACCTATAAGAGCTTTTTCCTACGGGTTTTTCTCTTATACCGAGGTATTTAAGGACCTTATATATATGATTCCTGTACTTAGCACGTCTTCATACCCCCTAGGAGGTCGGGTTAATACCCCAAGACGCAAATAACTATCATCATCATCATCATCATCACAACCACATATGACTCTATACCTCCCGCCTAACCCTTGCCGAACACCTTTCGGCCAGACCCTTTCCATTCCATGTAACATACTACCAATTGACAACAACGACATTCACTTAAGCGCTTACCTTAATATCAACCGACACTTCTAGTCCGAAACCCCGATAGCAGAGTGCGTATACTTCAGTATACTCTGCCAACAAATTACCTCTACGCCTTCCTTCAGTCTTCTTTGGAGGTTGAGATACATATGATTTTCTTCGTCGCTTTGCCTCAATGTAGAATAATGACTACTTGGGAAGGGTTCAAAACAGCGGATCTCTCTTATTCACCGTGAGAATAGCCAGTCATACAAAGAAATCAAGGCAGTAAATTGGGTTTCTCCTTTGTAAATCGAAGAAAACGACACCCGAGATTGGCATCCTTGTTCGTGTTTGAAATCTTGATAATTATGTCATGCCTAAGCTTTGCCATGACCTTTAATCGACAGAACTCACCACTAGTTTTAAGTCTTAAAGTCGCAGAAGCGTGTAATGACATCTTTCACTGCTCCTACTGCAAGATTAGATGATGACTCAGATGGAGATGTTTGATGCTATTTCGTGATTGAAGAAGGATCACTCATGTAGGCAGATGAACGACTGTCCCTTCTAGCCATAGATTTGCCTGATTAGCGAAGCTGTAATATTGATAGCTCACCAATAGTATTGATAGCAAACTAACTACAAAAATAAAATGCCAAATGTTGGGCCAAACTTGATGAAATGATCGTTGATTAATTAGATGAGGACATAATGCGTTCCCAGCAGCTACTATGAGCGACTCTAGTTGGCTTCGATTATACAGTAATAACATCCAAAATCGCCTTTTCAAAGGCGTGTCCTGGCTAGCTAACACCTTACGTTCCTCGATATTCAACCTCCGGACCTCATCTTCTTTCGCAATTATATTCTCGAATTTAGTTTTACTCGCATCTCTGTCACGGAAGCTCCATGAAGCGAATTTTAGTGACGATGAAGAACTCAGGTTCAACTGCACCGAGAAGACCTGAAGGTCGTTCGCCTCCTGATCTAGTGTATCAAAGTGTAGAGTATTACGTGATTGGGATGACAGAACGAATTGGAGATTGGGAAGGATGGTTCGAAAAGAACCTAGACGCATGACTGATGCTGCTTGTTTTGAAGTCTTGAAACCTAATGTTGATCTTTGTGCTCGATAGTACGAATAGAATTCCTATCCCATGGAGGTTGATCTTCCGGTGGTGAACTTGCAAGGACGAGAGGACAAGCCGAAGCACGTTCAAGTAGATGACACCAAGCAGCTGGTCACTAATACCGACTATACGACACATACAGATGTAATGGGTAATTATCGGATATTTCTATCGAATATGTATATTCAATTAATTGTGATCATTTACGTCATCTCTTCGAAATTATGAAGAATGCCCATACCAAAATTCCTCCTCCAACATATGGGAAGATCCGATTCAACCCAGGTGAACCTCGTCCAGGCTCCCACTGCTATTTCTTTGCACTTGCAAGTTGCTACCCTGTAGTCATAATCTGATGTCGGCGTCACAAAAAAAGAATGTGAGGGAATTTAACAAAGATTATGTGGAAGTGTCCAGTCGTAAGCACCCCGACTGCAAATTCGCAGGGGATTGTTTGCCCAAGGAAGGCACCAACGAGACTATTGATCAGGATTTTCAAGTTCTTGTTGTGGTATATCATGAGCTCCAGAAGCAGGCTCGGCGGGAAGACGATCTCTTTCTTGAGAATAAGAAGAAGAAGAATTTTTCTCTTATGCATTGATGTCGCCACTGGCTTCGACCAAGACCATTTGTTCGTCAATCATCCGCGGCATAGTGTACTACCAAAGTCCTGGGAGTTTGCTAATCTTCCAAGCTGGGACAATCAAAAGAATGCTGGCAACTTGTGAAGCGGTGGGTACCAAGGCGGAAAACAACGCCAAGTCAATGTAAGGGTGGCCAGGAGCATTTGTTGAATCAGATGATGCAAAGTGTCCGCCGGATCTGATGTTTGATGGGTGGGGAGAATGCGTGGGAACGGTCTTAGGGATGAATGTTACACACTAGTTTTAAGGGCAAGCCAAGGTTCCTAGGTGTTATAAATTGGTAGAATGGGTGGATATCACAATTAAGGAATGAATACCTAAGCGTATGGTTTGGGGAGTGCCGAGCTTCCCTTCTTAAACTTGTAGTCAAATGTCTACTTATGCTTGTATGACATAGCTTAAGCTATAGAGACTTGAA
The DNA here is from genome assembly GCA_014282315.1 of Neospermospora avenae. NCBI lineage: Eukaryota > Fungi > Ascomycota > Leotiomycetes > Helotiales > Ploettnerulaceae > Neospermospora > Neospermospora avenae. The sequence goes on along the minus strand of JACBAH010007433.1, from coordinate 17,707 downwards.
CCTCTGTTGGATACTGGAATCTGGAGCTTGGTCGAAGTTCTGGTGTCGCCATACATCCTTGGTTACTATCATGTGATTTTTGTTTGGCAAGGTCATTCCTGATAAGAAGAAATTTACTACGTATGCATTCCATAACCTATACCCAAAGCTTCTTCAACCTTTTCAAGATCAGCCTAAATGTTCTCCTTGGTCCTGACGACTCCTTTTTCGGTATCACTACTTTCGATGCCCATAGCTTCTTGTCTCCTCCTAAACGCAGCATCGATAGTGTCATGCCCAGCAGCCTCAGCAATATCCGAATCCTCCCTAACCTCAAAACTCCTCTTCAAGTACTCGGGGCCGAGAAAAGTCAAGAGAATGACATAGGCATATACACAGCCCATGAAAATACAAATAACTTTGCCGTATTGGTATCTCTTGCTTCCATCTGGCTTAGGTGGAAGTGGAAACTGAGAACCAATTGTTGACTCGATAGTCGAAGACGCGGATGAGACGAGGTTGCCGAGTTGGTAGGCTGTGCCGACGACGAATGTGCGGAATGATCCTGGAGACAGTTCCATAAGATGAATTGGGATAACACCCCATGCTCCCTGAACGCAGAATTGTTCAAAGAATGCGGCGGCAATCACGGCCTTGCTGCTAGTGAAAGTGTATGGATAGAGAAGAGCACCTCCAATGATACTGATAAAGATGATGGAAAATCGGCGTCCAAAAATTTGGGAACAGTATCCAATAATGGTCCCGCCGGTCATGGCTCCGAGATTAGCGACAACTTGAGTAACAGTCACTGCATTTGGGCTGAAGTTGAACTGGTTCTGAAGCATGGTTGGGTAAAGATCTTGAGATCCATGGGACTTCGTATCAAATTAGCATAAAATTTGGCAACGAAGGGAGGTGGCGTACCATAAAGTTAAAGCCAGCCATGAGAAGAACCAAGTAGATGAGAAGAAGCCAGTGCTTCTTCAACGCAACTTTCCCTTCAGCAACAAATGTCTTTCCAATGTTTCCACGTTCGTTTCGAACCATTACTCGCTCATTATAGGCATCGGTCTCAGGTAGGCAGAGGCGGAAAATGATGAATAGAACTGGAGGGCAAGCACCAAACCAGAAGAGCGGCCGCCAGCCATGTGGAGTAGTATTGACTAGACCTCTGGCAAACACCGTTGCGAGAAGATAACCGAATGCGTAGCCTTGTTGTAGCATACCCGAAATCAGACCACGCGCCGCTTCAGGACAATCTTCGAGAGCTGTTGCTGCAGCATTTCCATAGAGGCCGCCCACTTCAACTAATTAGTATGATGAAAATACGGTATCTTAGGATCGGGATCAGGATCAACAAAGGAACTTGATCCTGGTCCGAGATCACTGAAAATTGACGGGCGGAAAAAGTACATACTGGCGATTCCAAACAAAGCTCTGCAAGCGAGGAACTGTTTGTATGTTTGACAGAAACCGGTTCCCAGCTCTAGGATAATGAAGAGCACGTTGTTGACCACAAACGGCCATTTTCGTCCATATCGGTCGGCTGCTAGACCGAAAACTATCGAGCCAACAGATCGAAACATCAGAACAAGTGTGATGCCCCATGTAATATCTGTGTTGGATTTATCGAAGGTTTTTGCGAGGTCATGTACTGTCAAACTGACGGTGAAAAAATCGAAGGCGTCCCATGTCTGCAAAAATTAGCAAATGCGTTTCAATAAACGAGGGTTCCGGCCTACCCAAGCAACGAATGCAACCAGGAAAAACATCCATTGTTTAGTACTGAGCATGGCAAGTAGCCTGAACGGATTGGGTGCCTTGTTCATTGGTGGTTTGAGGGTGCTAAATCGTGTCTTTGCATATTCGGCAGTGCTCATCTCTTTCGGAGCATGAGATTCGTGGATAGCATCCGGGCTGTGACTCGGACGAAGGGTCCTCTCATCGTTAATCTGGTCCGCCATCTTGGTGGAATTCCCGAAATGATTTCCTGGTATTTATCAGCAGCTGCTTACAAAAGTCATATTGAGAAGGAAATTTGAAGGCGTGATAAGTCGCGGGTAGTGCATCTAGTCGAGGACGTTTGGAATACTGGGATAAAGTCATTGCACTCACCTCGAGGTCTTTCAATATCACTCCTACTTGCATGAAAAACACTCTCTCCGCACGGGCCTGGATAGAGTGTCAAGAAGAAGAAATTTGTGCGGACTTCATTACTTATGACTTATTACCCCTCATGTTCTGGCCACGAGGATAAGAAGTGTAACCCCTGTCTTTCCTACATTAGTTCTCTGAGCAGCGCCATTGATACGTTTGCACAAACTCCTATATCGTATCGACCACTCAAATGCATTGTCGTTTGACGATCTTCACTACTATTCGTGATGGAGTTGTGTAGCCACTTCGTCATGTCTCTCGTTCCCACTAGACGGGGGCTCCCCGCATCAAAGACAAGCCTTTGCCAATGAACTGGCGGAAGCTTGGTATAGTTTCTTTTCCGGGTTCCCCGCTTCGTGCGCTCTTTCCTCCCTCTATCCAATTACTGAATAAGAAGCCATGTAGTCATTTATTCCCATGGCGTTGCCGCCAAATCCCGAAGATTCTCCTGGGGCTTGGGGAAGCATCCTCCCGTGATTAGTGCGAATTCGCCCATTTTGCGGGACATATCTCGGAATCCTCGCATGTGACATCCTCTTTCGGCCAAAAAAGAACGTCCGAATCCTATTTCAACATTGGACTGTTGGACGAATTAAGAAAACCCAAGCAACTATGTAACTCGTCAGATCGGAAGATGCCAAATTTGGAATCTAGAATTGATCTCTCTCAAGTTGTGCAACATGCACAAAGAAGTTGAGGCTTTTCCTCTTCTGTCTATAGTATGAGCTCGAATATTATCCACCTCCTGCTCGCGTGATGAGACTTCACATATGCTTCTCTAATCCTTGTCCCATCTCTCACCGTTGATTTGAGTACGACTGAAATCTTCCGAACGCTTCCACAAGAAATTTGTCAACGTGGATCTACTCAATTGCTGAACACTAGTGGCGATTAGCCCTGTAGCAAGTAAAACTTGATGAAAGTCTTACAGTCTAGCTGGAGAATGATTGCTAGGCCGAGTACATGACTGTAATACTGGCTTCCATATTGTGATTTTATGGCACTCGTAGATCACAGCGACAACAAGGAGACAGTAGATCGACGACCTGAGCAAATAGTGAGACACATGGCTTGAAATATGATGGCATGAACATGGGGTTGAAGAAAAATTCCTATGGGGACAAATGAAATCCATCCTGTAACATTCTAGCTGCCCTTTTCCAGCGCCATCCGTAGCGATCCCGGACATGTCCACAAAGCTACAAAGCTCTCGACCTTACTTTGAAAACACCTAGCTAATAGCTAGTTTGCTATAACAGCCGATGGTAAGTATTCAAACCTAAATTATATCCATTTACCTAATTACTTGCTGTTTTTGAAGTTTCGTTTCGAATGTAGTCATTATTTGGATTCATGCCCAGCCACGAGCTTCATATTCTTAACGATCAACCAAGTAAAGCCGGATAGCAATTTCTTGATTTCAATATTGCTACTGTAGCACATACTTCAACGTTGTGTCAAACTCTCTGTAAATTCTTATTCAGCGGTTTTGTGATTCTCTCACTTTCCAAAATCCCAGTCATGTGTTGAACTACAGCAGATTTGAGTGGACGAGTAGGACGAATGTTTCTGGCTGTACAAACATAAATTTTGCCGACCCAATACATGATTATCGTTATTAGCAGTGAAGTACAAATCAAAATTGCCCAACAAGGGTAGATTAAACCGCGGGAAATGAGTCTAGATTCAATGGTATGTTAGACCAACGTCAGAGAACTTTGTAGGCTATCGCTCATCGATGTGATATGGTTGTAGAGTAAACAGACCTAGCGAGAATTGGCGAAAAGGTTAATTTGGTTCATCAATTGATAACAGACGATGATACTACAAAATGAGGATATGTAAGCGAACTCAAGTGGCGATGTATATTGCAGTCCTTTACTATACATGAATGATTGATGACCTGCGCTATGATATTGTGGCGTCCTGATGGGACGTATAGAGGGATACTTCTAGTTTACACTTCGAATGCTAAACTCAAACGGCCTGTAAATGACCACCTAATCACTAAACTGAACACTTTGAAGTCCGTTGATATTCAGCCTCTCAGTCACTAGTATTAAAATTGAGAAAATCAACTGTTTCTTTTGGTTTTTACATAGTCACGTCTGGAATCATGCGCGAACATGAAGAAAATTCCAGTATTAAATGCTTACTTACATATCAGTCACCCATTCCAAAGCGTATGTCTATTCACAGCGCCAGCTCGTCGCTAGGGTATGGTCTCCGCCAGTGAATGTCTGCTCCTTTGGATATCGACAGTGACGCCTCGTAAAGTTGACACCGTTTTCAATATCATCGCCAGTGAATTTGGTGCCCTCGATGATCTCCGGGGCGGCTCCCTCCTCAACCCATGCCACCATAGCTGCGAGAATATTCTTCTGTTTGTCGAAAGGAATACCGGCGCTTGCCGCACCGCCACCTTGACCAAATACCCATGCCCCCGGACCGCTATTACAGTGGTTCATGCCACTGATGCGAAATGTGCGGTAGTACTTCTCAAGCTGGGACTGTGAAGTCTTCATCAAAAGGCGGTCGTAGAATCTGTTGCTCTGGAAAGATGTGATCTGATTGTCTTGTTGTCCGTGGTAAGAGAGGATCTTTCCACCAGTAGCAGCGAATGACTTGAATGAATCTGGGTATGTCTCGATATCCCCTGGGTTGAGACGCTCGGCCTCAACGGCGTCAGAGAGTGAGAAGGTGGATGCGTTCCAAGATGGATCACTATGTACGACGTACTTGAACCATTCATCCGAGTAGGCAAATGGGACACCAGCATAAAGCTTTGTGGCTGCTAACGCTTCGGACCCTGGCTGCATAGCCGGGTATATGATCTGGTTGCGGGAGTCAACAAATGGCGCGAATATTCGCCTGACTTGGGATATCTGAGCAATATTGAGACAGGTAGGAGGGGCAGCATCCCCCTGACATTGAATGACCGAAGGGTCGAATTCGCACTTTGCGGCATCTTCAATGATGCCGTCGGCAACTCCATCTATTTGATCGCACTGTGCTAGTACAGCATTGTGAATGAGACCACCCCACATAGTAGCAGTAATGAAGTTTGGAGAGCCAATTAGACCCGTTATTGGGAAGAATGAGGCACGCCTGCCCACAATGTGGGATTAGCAAATGCATTATGTCTGTACAGAATGAGAAAGCCCCAAGCATTCTTGAGATATTAAACAAGAGGTAAATATGGGTCTCTTCATTGCTTACCATGAAATGAGATTATTGAAGTCGACAGCGGGAGCCCCTGCAACGATTCCGTCAAAGTCATGAGGAAACTTTTCGGCTGCTTTCAAGCCCATTCGACCACCAAGAGAGCAGCCAAGATAATAGGATTTATTGTGCTCCTTTCCGTAGAAGAACTTGGTCAACTTCTTGCCAGAAACGGCACCCTTGTGAAGTCTGCGAATATGTCAGGCTTAGCCAACATTTCAGGAAGAGCAGAAATACTTACGCTCGCCATGCGAAATCAATGCCAATTTCCTTGTTGTTTAGAAAGTCAATGGCGGTGGTCCCATTGTGACCATCTGATTCAGAAATTAGGCAATCTATAATCCAAAGGCTTCGATTTCAAGAATTGGCAATGATGTTACTCTTCAAAAAACGTAAAACAAATCTGATATGCTTCGGGAAGAAGACCACATACTGTTGGTCCCGAATGCTGCAAATCCGTTCATAGCCGCGTAAGCCACATCCTCATACTTCAAGCATCCATCGATGCCACCATTTCCGGTGCCCAGAAATCTTCCGTTCCAGTTTTCAGGGAGCCATAGTTCGAAAGAGATGCTAGATCGTGGCGAGGTTGGGATGGATAAGCCAACCCGACACAAGTTGGTAGCCACAGCTTGAGAGGCACGTCCACAGGAAGCAACGTTGTCAGTCAACGCCAAGGTCCTCCCGCTCGTCACATACTCCAGCAAAGTTCGAGAGCTATTGGCGATATAGTTCTCCGGTCGGAATGCCAGGCACTTTGCCTCGAAAGTCTGGGCTGGTATGGCCAAGACTGACGAGACGAGCAATATTGTAGCAGCAGCAATTGCCAGAGATAGTGATTGAGGAGACATCATAATTAAAGAACAATCACACCCCAAGACAGACTGATTGAACCGTGTCAGAAAGAAGCAGCTCAGTAGATGAGATACATAATCCAAGGCAGGGTGGTTCTCGAGCAAGACTCAACAAAACATGAGCTTGTACACCCTCGAGAACGTCGTACATCGGATTCATCTCCGACCTTTGTTTTTTCCCTGCTCTTGCAGCTCGGCTTGCAATCGTGGTAGGCCTCATGTCGTCTTGGAGACAAAGCGAGGTCGAAGACCCGGCCCCCGCCTTCCCCCTCGGTCTTGTCTTCCGGAGGGTTACTAGCCTCCCGATGGATCAACGCGGAGTATTTTAGGCTAAACCAAATCAGTGAATGTTCGCTTCCAGAATCGAGGCCGCAGAAATTTGTCTCCCGTGAGGCAAACTCGAACCCAATGTTAAACACATACTAAAGCCATGAAATGTTGCTACTACTCTAAAATATCCAACTCGGCAATTTCATGTAGTGTCTTCGAGACTCCAACTTCTAGGTATAGTACTATTTCGCGAAGTGGTACGGTACAGTATGCAACTATTTAGTCACTTTAGTATAGTAAGATCCTCCCTTTACCGGAGAACGAATTTTCTCAACCTCGCATGCGTTGATCAACAATAGCTGAATTCAATAAAAGACTCGAGTGGCTAGTTTATGAATTATAGCAGTTATGTGTCCATGGTCACCACCGTTTAGTTCATGAAGTAATTGTTGAGTAGCTACAGCATGCTCTTCCTACAACTGATTTGGTCTGCGAAGATCAGGATTTCGGGGCATAGATTGACTTGACTACGAGAAGTTTCCGACACTTCGCAGGCCTATTATTTTCAAAACAACTTTAACCATGTCTGGCGATGTATGGAACTTAAGCATTCCACGACCGTGAGCTTGATAGCAGCTCAAATGGTAATGCGGCAAAGACGTCGAGTACTAAAGGTGGAATGCGTCCTGAGAAGATGGGAACTCTCAGGGTGATAGACATGCAATCCGCTCAAGTTCTAGCATATCCATGCCTTATTATTCTGTATATTCAATCGCTGCTAACGCACTATTCTTCAAGAATTTGCCTTTTCTACTTAGCAAAATTAGAAATCGCTAGTCTCTGAACAAAATAATCCTGAATTTTGCTTACGCAAATTGTCATCAGACAACAGCTTCGTCAAGCCCGGAATTTAAACGCTCAGAACATCAACAGCGACACCCAATAACTCACTCGGTACGCTGGCGTAGACTCAAACGGCATAGATCTCGCAGGACTCGTCGTAGTCCATGTAGATAAAAACCTTGAACCTGACTGGCAGAGGGGTTGTCTTGCGAATGGCTAGAGTCTTTATAGGATCTAAGCCAATGTCTGTAATTAAATTCCGGACTTTCGGAAAAAGAGGTAAGACGACTCACCACGTTCGTTGTAAGCAAAGTTGTACCATTCACTTCAAAAACTTTGATCTGGGCCTCGAAGTTAGGAACAGCTTGACGAGCATCAACGCCGAACATGTTTGAGGACTCTCTATCGAATACGAGAGGAAATTGACGATAGCAGGCAATCCATTTGCGACGCTGTGTGTAAAGTCGGGAAAAGTTAAGGTTGGAGCCGGTGAGCAAAGGCTATCCTACCCTGCGATTGTGCAATTCGGTGCGTAAGGGACTTCATCGAAAGCCTTTGCAGAAGCACCGAGCGGTTCGGCATTGTAAGCAACGATGACTTGCTCTGCACCTGCGATTCGATCTGACGATGTGCAGCCCGCTGCAGCGCAGCTGGCGATAGCCGCGAATGTGGGAAATTGTGGTAATATCATAGTTATCTTGTACTTGAGGGTATTTGCCTCCGCTGGTTAGAATACGAATGAATTTACAGCTCAAAACTGATGCAATGTGACGATAGTCTAAATACGTCCTGTTATATTGCGTACATCGCAGTCAATAGCGAAGCTCTGTACATATTCAGGTCTGCTTAGTGCCATGTGATCAGCACTTGTCAAGAGCACTGCGGTGTTTGCAGCACAAGAAGAGAATTGTTCAACTATTGAAGATTAGTTTGATGTCAGGATTAGGAACTAGTATTGGTCGACTGGAAATCGCCGCGACGCCGTAGTCTGATTGATCTTCCAGTGTCTTGCCAGATGATGAGTCTTAATATTCATGCAATACGCAAGAATCTGGTGTCTATCTCCATCAAAACTTGAGAATTTTCCCCATCAAACTAGTTGGCTCGGCCTTAGAACTTAGTTGAGATGAATGGCCTCTTCAAATCAAGACAAAGTTGTGTGACATATATACGGAGATGAGCAGAGACGCCATAAATAATGTACGTGAAAATGTTTCTTGTGCAGTAGCGCGAACGTGGCACCCCACGGTAATGACAATAGAGAATTCGCATCAAGAGTGGTCGAAAAAAATTCAGACATCGCAATGTCTTCATATCGAAACGTACATTTCATCAACTTGATATCATACGTATGACAAATTCCTAACTCTAATGTTCCTTCACTACCTATCTGATGGCTTGATTGAAACATCAAGGTACCTTTCGTCAATTATAGTACGTAGATATAAAAACTTGTCACTTAAGAGCAGCTGGCTAATGAATTGCGAAGTTTAGTTCAAAAGGCTCAATGAAGCGATTCATTCATCACCACCACTGAATAAATTGAGTCCAGATGATTCTCAACAGCGCGACCCGACCCTAAAGTCACGAAGTTATCGTAAGACATTTCCTGGAGTACTAGATCGAAACCAATTACCCTTGTATGACTTATCCGAGTGACAATCTTTTATGCGGAGATGAGTCTACACTGTCTACTATGAGGTTCCCAGATCTCTTCTCCTAAGACGAATGTGCTACCAAAGAGAGTCTGGTATCGTTCTTGCAAAGCTTGAGCGAAAGATAAGATTACTTAGTCTTTCTCCCTCACTTGAAAATTTCCAGCAAACTCCGAAATCTGGAGTAAGGGAAAAAAAAACCGAAATATGGAATGAACTTATACGTTACTAATCTGGTTCTGGGTATCCTGATATGTTTGTGAAGGCGAAGAACATGACAGAAGCGGAAGGTCATCCTTTTCTAATAGTGACTTATTTTGATGACCTCTGACCCTGGACATAAATATTTGAGGAACACTGTGACACTATTTCCATCGTCTCCCTTTCTCATGATGCCAACACACCAGAATTGTCCACCGATGGCGATGGCATTTACTCGCTTGAGTTCCACAAACGTGAGTCTTTATCTACCTACTTTTGTCTCGTTGGTAGTGCTTAATGCTTGGATTTCCAACTATATAGGAAGCTCGACTTGAATAATCAATTTCTCGCGACTCTCTAGAACTCACGACGTTTCATTCAACTACATCCTAAACGTCCTTGTCGCCTGCCAACCCCAAAAGCCTTTTATCCGCATTCCGTGGTCCCACCACGCTAGTACACTGATCCATCCACTCAAGCCCCTCCAATGGCCCTTCGTCCCCCGCGACTTCGCACAAATCTTGGAGCATAATTTGAGCTTGTATAAATTGCAATAAAGCCTCGTCTTCTCATCCAAGCACGAAAGATGCTTGGGTTGAAGCGTTTGTGGTTTAGTGGTAAAATCCATCCTTGCCATTGGTCGAAATGATCAATCAACTTGGATGGGCCCCGGGTTCGATTCCCGGCGAACGCAAAGAGTTAGGACGATAAAGGCGATCAGTATTTTTGCCATATTTGCGCCATACCATTTGGTCCCTGAGGTCGCTCATGGAGATTGGGCAACTTTCAATTCCATCTTTTGTGCAGCAGAGTTTTGTGCCTGTGGAATGTAGAACAAAGATACAGCTATAATAATAAGTAGGTAAGGTACCTAGGTAGCCTGAAAACCTTACTTTAATTTTTAAGCGACTCGCACTTTTGCTTGTCCCAAGCTACAGTATTAGTTATCCTGGTTCCCCATATGAGAAAGCATTGCGTACATAGGTCTAATGTAAGTAGGCTCAAGATATCACAATATTGCGGCGAGATTAGAAATTCGGATGAAGACAGTCCAACTAAGTTTAGTCAGGCAATTCGGTTAGCAGTTGCCATCCAATTTGGCAAGATCGGTGAACCACCGATGGATGAGTAATATCACAGGTTGAGCTCCGCAATCTTTTGCAGCTGGCAGCCTGCCCTCATCACACCTGACAAATTTGAAAACGGTTCAATGATTCGAAAATGCTTCCAAATATTAAGCCTAGGTACAAGATTACATGGTGGATGCAACTTCGTTCCAAGATCCGAAATCTACAAACCCTATTGCGTATCCGCGATAGTATCGAGCGACTCCGGCACGACCACGACCACCCGTACTTGATACTGTTGAATTTTTTACCATCGACCTACAGGTATTATCTTGGAACTGGTCTTACGACTATCCATTGCTAAAGCCCGTTGCCCTAAAAGATATTACAGTAAACGAGACACTTTTGGATCACTATTACCCTCATCCCTTCTAACTGAGGTATACACCTATCTGGATAATACGCGATACCCCTCTCCGAGCTATCTAACACCTCTACGAGATATTTATAACACAGGAATTTGTCCTGCTCCGCCTCGGATGCGAGTACATATAGCGACAGCAAGGTCGAAAATAGTCTTCGCGTTTGATACCAGATCCTTGCGATCCAGATCCTATTCGTTATGCTATGCTTGCTTCTATTATTGAAGAGTTGACTAAGGCTTTCAATCGGCGTCTGAGAAATAGCCAAAGACGAGATGGGAGAAATATGCGCAAGAGCAAAGAGAATCCCTGGCCCGGATACGACGCTGAAGTCACGCCTTATTGGGCTGTATCTTATCTGTTCCTGCTATACAGGAAAAGGATCTTTCTGACTTACCTGCGAAAATCATAAAGAATGGCCATCTAATAGCCAGTGCCCTTCGTGTTGGCTCGGGGCTCGTTTAGCGAGCCCTGGGCTTTTTCGAGGTGAACCGGTTACTATACTACTCGGCGATGGTGGTTCTGAGAAATTCACGCGCCGAAAGAGGCTCCTATTCGTTATGTGTATGCAACATGACGTATAGAAACGAATACTCGAGCTGTCTGCTTCTCCCTTGGTGTCTACTGGAAGTTCTGGAGTGGTTTTCGCAGCCGGACTGAGCTATTTTCGAAAGTTATATGCATCTTTTCTACTGTTTAAAATAGATATTGTGGAATATAGACGCAAGACCTTCGCAAATTCTTCCACTCATGGGCAGGTCCTTTTTATGTCCAAGACGTGCGTTGATGTGATACAACGAAAAGGATAGCGAGGGAGATAATCCATGCATAATTTACAGAAATGAGTACTTACCGTTCTTGCAACGGATTTTCGCTGATGAGATTGCTACTTCCACTTTCATAGAAAAAATGTAAGAGCATGTACCCTTTGCTGATATCGATTTCGATCGAGGTATCTTTCACAAAGGTCGAAATTAAATCTTGATTATTTGCAATAATTACAGCTATTTCCAGCAAAATCCTCACTTTCGTCCTTCTCTCTACACAGCTCACTTCTTAGCTTGCGCCAGCGCCCACTTCACAGCAGCAATCTCTTCATCAAGCCCCAAAATCGGCGGTTCCGGTCCCAAAGGCGTGATACTGAAAGGATTAATCTGGGTATGGCTCTTCGTGTAATGATTCTTGATGTGCGTGAACTCTGTCGTGTCCTTGAAAGCTGGGATAGTCCAGTAGAGGTTGCGGAGCCATTTGTGGATGTATGGGTAATCTGCTCGGATGGTGCGGATATTGGTCTATTATAGTTATGTTAGCCTGATCCTACAAATCGAATCTTTGCGAGGGACCGGTGTAGGCTAGGAAGACATGAAGAGGGAGTAATATACCTTGAAATGCTGCACATAAACAACATCGAACCTAATCACAGTCGTGAAGAGCCTAATGTCGGCCTCCGTAATATCCTTCCCGTAGTAGAACGGTCCATCCGTCACTTCGCTCAAATGCTTCTCGACCTTGTCTAAACTAGAGAATAGTGTAGTAACCGCTTTCTCGTATGCTTCTTGTGTAGTAGCAAATCCGGACTTATAGACGCCGTTGTTGATGTCGCTGTATGTCCATTCGTTGGTCTCTTCAATTTGGGATTTGAGGGCAGAAGGAAAGAGTGATACGTTCTTGTATTCAGGAGCCAGGAGGTCGTCGAACTATTAACACAACAGTCAGAATCAAGCCCATCCGCCATACAGGTACAGCACAAGCATTGAAAAGGAAGTACAAACCTCGGTATAGAACATCCTTATAATCTCACTACTCTCATTGCTAACAATCTTCCCTTGCTTCACATCATACAGCGTCGGCACCGTAAAGCGTCCCTTGTACTCCGGATCGACCTCGAAATACACATCGCGGATGTGTTTGTAGTTCTCGTGGCCGGGAACGGGGTCGGGTCGTACGTTCTCGCCGGGCGAGTTGTCGGCGTTGGGAGAGGAGGCGAAATGCCACCCTTTTTCTTGCATGTGCCAATGGACGGAGGTAAAAGGGATGATTTCTTGTAGACCTTTGAGTTGGCGCACTATCAGGGCGCGGTGGGCCCAGGGACAGGCGTAGGAGACCTGGAAGGAGAGGGCGTTAGTAAGTGTTGAGAGACACCGGACAGTGCGCCGTTAAATGCCTTTTGCTTCTTAGATTGGAAGAATAAGACATACATATAGATGATACCTTCCCTTCTCAGGAGGAAACTCTCCACCTTTCTGTATGAAATTGCGGAACTGCGATTGTCCTCTCTTAAACTCGCCTGACTTGTCGTTTGGAGCTACCCAATTGGTGATTTTGTCTGCCTATTATTGCTCCTCATTAGCTTTCTGGGTCTCCTTCTTTCAAATACACTTTTTTCATGTTAAATCTTTCTCCGTGTTCCTTTTGCTCAATTCTAGAGCTCCAAAACGCAGTAGGGGTAGGAAGCTAACGTACCATCTTAGAGCTCGTACAGAAATGCCTTGATGCTAGTCTTGTTTTCGTACACGTAAAGCTTAACCCAGTTATACTTGATCTCGTACTGAAAATACGGGATGTAGCAATCATTAAGGAGTTATTAATTCAAGTTGTGGTAGAGCATGACGGAGAGCGACTTATGTAGGTAGCTCTATGTACTAGGTAAGTCTCGAGCTGGTGCTGAGTGGTGCTTGACAATTTTGACAGGGGTGCTTTATCATGATGACATGAACGAGGGGCGCGGGCGCGGGGTCTCGAACTTGCAGGGCTTGCAGGCAAAACGCAGGTCGATTACTAAAACCTTACAAAGATCCCGCCGCGGTGGGGAAATACTTTCATTCGTACAGAGCGGTATCCTAAAGCAGACAGATGAGGCCCTATGAATCTACTCTCTGGTTCTTAATGATGTTTCGTATTCTTGACCTTAACCAAGTCGCCTTCATAGCAAGTACACGAGCTATACAGAAGATGAAGAGAGAAATGGAAAAACAAAAGATCGATGTGAAGAAACTGGAGATTCGAAAGACTCTTTATATCTTTTGTAATTGCTACTGAATCATTGCTTTCTTGTTGCGTTCTTTCATTTAGTCTAGGTCTTATGAGCGCATTCGTCAACCATCCCGCCGGAAAGGATGGCCCCTCATGTTCAATTGTTTCCTCCCATCATCTATCGTCCTCCCCACATCTACTTCCCCATATTCACTGAAACGAAAGGAACCTCAATATCCTCTCCTGACTGATCCTCAACACAAACCTCAAAGATAACCCGCTTCTGGTGATCAGGAACCGGCTTCTTCGAAATATGAGCGACCAGATCACTGAGCTTCATAGGGTAGCGATCGTTGAGCTTAGATGGCGGGAAGAAGCTGGCGTAGAGCAGACTGACACCCGAGCTGAGCATCGTTACATCAAGACCCTTCGCCTTGAAGTAATCGAGGAGTTCTCTAAGAGTGACGTTCTCAACCTCAAATCTGTCCCAGATCTTGTCGATAGCGACATCGCCATCGTGACTCTTGTAGTGGGCCTTTGGACTCTCAACTGGTTCGGAGAAGCCGAAGAATGGCAGAGCAAGGTTGACGAAACCGTTCTTGTATGCCTCGAGCTTGTTCTTGCCATCGATGACCTTGTAGAGCTCCAAGATGACCAAACCGGTGACGAGAGCTGTGGTAGTTGCGATTGCAGGAATGATCTTTCCAGCAATGAACTTTGTCTTGTGTCTATCCGCAAGCTCAATCTTGTAGTTCTCAGCACGAAGATTGCTAGCAGCGGTGATGAAGTCAATGTGGTGGTTGGTATCATCATCCTTCTCAAACTCGACTGGCTCAAGCTTGAAACCAGCAAGCTGCTTTGGTGATGGAAGTTTATCAGCAATCTGCTGAAGCTCTGCGTTGTCAGTGAACGTAGATGAACCTGCATTTGGGTCCTAAGTATGTTAGTGCTGTAAATTTCGAGACTTTAAAGGACACTTACTGGCTCGCTGTCATCGGCTTGGATCTTGACTGCTGCATTTGGCGAGAAGTCAGGAATGATCATGTTGTCCAACACCTTCAAGATTGTCGACTCGTCCAGACCCTTAGTGTTGATACCGTAATTGAAAGCATGAAGATTCGCACCAGCGACAACAAAAGTGAAATGGAATTCGTTCTTTGGGTCGAACTTCAATGGATCAGGAGCTCGCTTAGGTCCAGACCAGAAGGGTTGTCCGCTAGACGATGTTGAGTCCTTTGGGAAGTTGTACAGTAGTTGTTGAATGGCGTTATTGTATTGCTTCTCGAACAGCAGACGAGCCCATTTGATACAATCCTCGACGCTCAATGGCTTATCATCGACCAAGAAATCACGGATCTGCTCAAGAGTCGCCTTCTCGTTTCCTCCCTGCTTCAAAGTGGTCCCGATATAGTCTGGCTGGCTCAGATATAAGTTTACAGTCTCGGCAGGCTTGACGAAAGAAGATTCGAAAAGCTCACGAGCCCATGCAATAGTGTGCTCGATCTTATTTGGGAAACTTTTCAAAGTACACATCGGGAAGGATTGCTCCGGAGGATCCTGAGACGAAGAGTATGATTCGGTCAGGTTGGGAATGACGACCTGAGTGTTTCCCTTAGTGCCCAAGGTACCACTTTCTAGCAAGGGCTTGCGGAAGAACACACAACGACGATCAACGTATGTGCGAGCATCAACATTATCCAAAGCATTGGTGACACCATCAAGGGCGGACCAGAAATCCTCGTGGAAAATGTCCTCTGTGTCTTGTCCAACCCGGTCTCGCATCGTAATGATGTGACCCTTCAGGTCCGGGTTCATTTCCTGCACGGCAGTAGCAGCACACTCACTCTTCAGCTGTCCAACATCCTTAGGGCGGAAGAGGAACTGTCTGTTAAGATTGCTCTTCTCAATAGAGTCCATATCCGTGACGCTGATCTTTCCTTTGGGCCCAGTGGCTAGTCCAATCATGGCCCAGTTCTTCAGCATCTCGCAACCAATAGCACCCGCACCAACCAAGAACTCCTGGATATTCGACAACTTCTCTTGAAATTCGCGTCCGAAAACAGCGATTTGTCCATCATATCTGGAGTTCAGAGGTTTGCAGAGCTCCTCGGACCTGGCGGAGTTCTCTGGGAGCGACTCTAAGGAATCAAAGTACAACCATTGGTTGATGGGCATGAACTTTCCAGAGACAGCCTTCAGCACTTCTTGCGCAGCAAGACCACCAAAGAAAGCAGCCATAGGACTCAAGTCACCTGTAGCCTGGTAAGCCAGTTCACCGAGGAGCTTCTTGTCAATTTCGATGTCCAGCTTCTCTTGCTTCGCAAAAGCCTCTGCGGATCCAATAACGACCGCGGCATCGACCTCGTTGTAAGGTTTCGGAAGGCGGCCGTGTTGCTCGGCAAATGCGTGTAGGGCTTGGAATCCAACATGAAGCTGCTGAGGACGATCAAACTTGGCGTAATCTGAAATAAGGTGCTCAGGTTCCTTGAGCGCAACCGATAGAGGCTTGAAGTCTACAAACTTCGGCATCTTAACCTGTGTATAGATACCACCGCGCTTGTACTGTCCAAGCCCGGAGACATCTCCGATCGAGAATGTGTATGGTCCCTTCACAGTGACCTTGCGTGGCTCGGCAGAGTTCAAGGCCTCAAGTCCTTGCAACTCGGTGAATGTGACATAATCTCCATCTTCTAGGCCGTGTCTGGTCTCGTCCAAAGCAGATACCAGTCCTTCGTCATCAATACCTGCAACGATACCTGCGACAGGAGTCTCTCCAGTTGGATCGATGACTGTGAACTTCTCACCAAAATCGCAGAATATACCGCCGAACAAGCCGAACGTATCTGCCACAACCAAGTAAATCCCCTTCTGATGTAGGTAATCCCCAATAATGATCTGGTCCTTGATGGGTGTATTCGTAAGGACAACAACTTGGAAACGGTCGAACTGGGAGAGGTTTGTGGTGAGACTAGGCAAGGTTAGAAGGCGTTGCTGGCAGACATACGTGGCACCTTACCTGGTGGTATCAAGAACGGAAACAGGTGTGTATGCGTTCAACTCAGCTACCCGTGGAGCAGTGACGGCTGCTCGAGGCTTTCCAACATCGTCTAGGTGGAGGAAGAATTGAGAGGAGAGGTCGGCGATAGCGGCGGGGGCGGGGTCGTAGAGGGTCAAACTCTTGACACCTGCCAAAGCGATGTTCTTTGCGATCTCGACACCAAGTCCCTTGAGTCCAACGATAAGTACGTTTGACGCGCTCATGCGCTTCATGGCCTCGTGTCCGAGAACATAGAGCTGCCTGCTGTACAGAGATTCATCGATATCGTTATTGCCTACCACCGACTCGTCCACCTGCATTTTGGTCTCCATATCGACGTCCTGAAGAAGAGAGATATGTTAGTCGTGCATACAAGTACAGCTTGCCCAAGTGGAGAAGCTAAATAAGAGCTCTTATGGGAGATACTTAGGGCGATGGAGGGGTAAAATCAACATACTGTCATGGCTCTCTTGGAAGGTTGGGAGAACTCTGGGTTTGACAGCTTTCGTTTCCCCAGCGTTCCTTCACCGTTTGCTATCGCCTGCGATGGAATTGTGGCGTCTGGGCTGCGATCCCAAGGTATTGATATCTTCAGGTACAGCGGTTGTTAGACCCTGATCGCGGTAGATCTAGTTTCGGTCCCAAGGTTAAGTCAAAAGTGGTTGGCGGAGAGGAGTTCGTAAAGGCATCAACTGGTCACAGATCATGTAATTTTACTAGGTAGTCTGGTGGTGGAAGAAGAAGGACTTCAATTGCGGCAGAGGTGTGGAAGGCGAGAGACTTCTAGATGCTCAGAACTGAGCCTCACAGCATCGCATCGAATCGAAGTGCCTGGAGCCAATGACATAATACGAACATTTGAAATCCAGTCGTGCCTGAGGCATTAAGACATTTTCAAAGTTTCACCACATACTAGCCGGCCCACCTCCAGTTTCGCTCGGGGCTCGCTTACTGTCGGGGAAAGCGAATGTCACAGGCAAGCAAAACTGTCACAGCTCAGATAGCCGAGGCAGTCTTTTCCCACCAA
>JACBAH010007432.1:0-30671 GCA_014282315.1 Neospermospora avenae | reverse complement strand
TTCTTGGGGTGGATCTAGCACAATTGTCACTTCTTTACATGGTATTCTGCGTTAGACTTAGTTAGCTAAGTCGGCTTAATCAATTGAATTTCTCATCGTCATCTTGCATTATCTCATTAACTTGATTTCTAAATCTTGAAATGTTCTTCGGCATGACATTACTTGAAGACTTAAATTCGTGATACACTTCCGTCGCTTTGATCCATGACTGAGCTCGAAGTCCTGGAGTCCTCCAGGACACAGGACATTGGTGCAATACTTGAGCGATGTTCTAGAAAGGCTTGGTTGCTGTGCATTGTCACTCGAGTCAACATCCTAATTGTCTTCTGTACCTCTAGATTGTCTTTTAGATAAAGTATTGAGATAATTTACTTTCACACGTGAGCAAACAACTTGAATCTTAATCAATCTTGAGTGAGGAGGTTAACATCAATCCTGAAGGGGACCAAATCTATCAACAGTCTTCACAAATGCCAGGCACTAACTCAACTGCCACCTCCACCCCCTCAAAACTCTCCACATCTAAAACCTGCAACACCATCTCCTCCACCTCCACCCAGTCCCTTCTACTCTCCGGCTCCACCGCTATGCTCAGTACCCATCTCATATCCGCCTCATTGTCACTCATCGCATCCCTACTCGACATCAGACCGTGAATCCCGAAAGTCGAAAGTGTCCTCCCTAACCTTTCCAAGAGTACTTCCAAAATTTTAGGCTCCACAAATTTAATGTATGCTAACACATCCGGTGGCTTATTACAGCCTAGCCGATACGAATCGAAGAATTTCGCCGAATTTCTGATTTCTACTGCAAGGGTATCGTTGTTGCTTAATCTGAACCAAGAATCTTTTGACACGAGCTCATGCAGTTGGGTGGTAGCTGCTTTCCAAGTAGAGGTATCAGAATCAGAAGTCTCGATAACGATCGTGGGGATTGATGGGGTAGAGGGCCGGTATCTCTGGCGGAGAACTTCGATGGTGATACTGAGGGGAGTGATTGAATATCGCGAACAAATCTGCTGACACGGTCTCTGAATTTCAACTTCGATTTGACAGAGTTCGTGAGAAATGGTGTCATCTTTGACAAACGGCCATGGGACGGGGATCGTATTCGGAGGGGAGACGCGGTAAGGTTCTTTGTTTGCTAGGTGTTGCTCGATCGTAAGAGACTGTGGAGCTGTAGTAAGTCAGTAAGTACCGAATCGCATAAGAACGATAATTGCAAGGAGGGGAATGGCAGCGGATTTGATGGTTGGGCAGGGTATGATAATGACCGTAATGTGGTCGACACGTGACTTGGCAGGGTAACAGGGAATTGAGGACTAACCTTGATATGGAGTCGAAGGTGACGCACAATACGGGCGTGTTGTTCCTCGCGCCATTTTGAGTTTGCTTCTGTAGAGTGTAATGTGAAGAGATTCGAGATGTGAGAGAACTTTCAGGGCACAATAAAGCTTCCAATATTTCGTCGGTATATTGTAGCAAAGCCTCAATGAATATAGGATCTATAAATGCAGCAATGCTTCGCGCGGGAATATATCTAATTATTGCAAGTGCGTGACTCATTTTATTAATTGCGTTGTTTCAAATCTGTTACTTTGATTAGTTCTCCCTCGGGTTCGTTTAGTACGGTTAAGCGCACTTCCAATCGTAGCGTATTCATTGGTGTGGAGCTATTTTAGATACTGATTTTGCAGAGAAAGGCTAGGCAAATTCGGTACCGGCAAAGAACACTAATTATCTAAAATATTTACTTGCCTAGGATGACCAAGTTCGGGATCGATCTCACGTATGTATGAGCAATATCAGGCGATCGGTTTCAGACCTTGCTGACCTTAACATACTGCCACAGTCGAAGTCATAAACCGATCAATATTTCATTAATTCAATAATCAATGCAGTCACATTCATCAAGTTTTGGGACAATCTAAGGAGAACTTGGGCAATATCAGGTGAGTAACTGTGAGTTATGCTTGGCTTTCGGTACGAGTACAGCTAGTATACTAAAGGTGTTCACGATTGGAAGGAGTCCATTGGATTGTAACACAAAAGTGTGATTCCATGGAACATAAGGACAAAGAGCCATATTTCGCTTCCGAGGACGGCTTTTAGACGACAGTATTATTGAGTTACTGAAGCTAGACAATGTAGACATTCTGTATCTATGAATGCAGATTCAGGGCCAGATTCTCTAAGGGTTTCTGAAGCCGCAAAAAGGAAAATTCATTTTCACATGACCTCGCTTTACTAGCCAAAAAGATGTTTTAACAGAGTAGTGTTCACGAGGACTACCATGGTGTCTTGAGCTTGAGTCGAAGTGAGCCTCTCATTGTGATAGAAATTAATTTAAGTATTTTCGTCACCAAGAAAGGGCTTCGTTCGAGACTAACTTCAGACTCGTGAACGTCTATACTTATGTGACAATTGTTGCTCGGAGTATAAAGCGAAGTCTAAGGGACGAACTTTTGCTTGCTAGCCTGTTTGTCCTCGGCCATGAGTGGAATTATATGTGCTAGCTGTTATTCAATAGCTGCTAGGTCGTTAGCAATGTCACTAGGCTCTGCATACTTGGAGGTACGAGGAGAGACTCGATTTCTTTCATGTCGAGAAAGTATTATATGACTTCCGAAAATTTTAAACTCAATGTCGCAAGATAATTACATAACAGTAGAGGATATGATAGATATTATATTGTCCTAGGATGCAGTTGTTCATGTGAAGTAGGCAGCAAACGAACGTGAACTTCAAAGCGCTACAGGTTATGATATCTCGTTCAATGGCTATGAGAGTGATCATCACTATGATCATGATTGTGTTTAACATCATGATCCGGCAAATTTGCATGCGTCGGATCGATCCACTTGACACCTTCGGGAGTTTCTGCCGGAGTGAGATCTGGTAAGTTGACTGCTATGGCCTCTCCATCACTCCTATTTCTAGTCAGCACATCTCCATCGTCGAAGTTCCCTCGTTGTTTTCTTCTTTTCGCAGCAGACTGGGCTTCTATGATTTCTCATCCTCCTGATTTCGTTGTAGTAAGTTGTGATCATCAAACTTACCGCATCAGAACACACTCCAATTTCTCATCCTCAAGAGCGTTAATCTCCTGATGGGGCACATATGGCGGAACGAAAATAAAGTCACCCGGTCCAGCCTCAGCAGTAAACTCCAACTTCTCACCCCATCGCATCCGTGCTTTGCCTTTGAGTACATAGATGACACTTTCGAGATGGCCGTGATGATGTGCGCCGGTTTTGGCATTTGCGTCAATAGTTACAGTGCCTGCCCAGAGCTTCTGAGCTCCCACTCGGGCAAAATTGATAGCTGCTGCGCGAGACATTCCTAGAGGTAGTGTCAGTCTTCTGATCTGAGGAGAAATATGTCTAAATTGGGAAAGGACCCGAGAGGATAAACTAGAGTGTTTTGAACGCACCAGGTGTTTGAGCAGTATTCGAATCTAAGCTGTCTGCTGGTATTACACGAACACCCGTGTGTTTCCAATCATTTTTCGGTGGAGATGATGGCGCCGCTGAGTCGGACATTTTGAATATGAGTCGAAAATGTAGTCCTGCGGGGGTCGGGATGTATGATTGACGATGTATAGGCTTAGAGCTGAGATTGATACTGAAAAGAGGTTGAAGTTGGAGATTTGGTCAGCCTTCGAAGACCGCAGTCTAGAGAAAAGAGATGTGAGATGAGTAGCTATATTGTGTGCTTCTCATAAATCATTATGTTTAGAGTGAGGTTGAAGGAGGGGTCAATCAACCCCACTTTCAGGAGCGGAAGCGAGCAGGAGAGCTTGGCACGCGCGTGAGTAGGAACGATTTGTCAACAATGATCACCAAGCCCCCTATTTCTTTTCCATCATAGCTGAAGGAAAAGAGTGCTGAGCCGAGCTTCGAGTGCGCTTAAATTTAAGTTTCCAAGAAGCGAATCACCAGCTCCATTAATTGATCGGAACCCCTTCCTTTTTGAAGGCCTATGGACTTTTCAGAATATTACAATTTCTTTTCAAGCTCATTTAATCATATTTGACTTCAATGCTCTACATTACCCCTTGAGTGGAAATGGCTATCTACAATGATACTCAAATTCTCAGCACCCCGGAATCAGCTCCGGCATTGATAACGTTAAAACTCGCTTGCCTGAAATCATCCTTGAGGAGCCCGTTGCTCAGCGCCTTGAATTGTACCAACTTCTGATCATCCTTCCATAGCGGCCACTTCGGCAAGGCAATAGATGTTCCCTGGTTTGGGTCTAATGTATTGATGAATGAAATGTAGTAGGCCTGGATGGAGCTCGATGGCACTCCAGGGGTGATGCCATATGCTGTCAAGATGTCTGAGGCGTGGAAAGAACCCAGAACAGGCGTGCCGTAGAAATAGCTCGCGAGGTATGACCAATTGGGTACGTTAGGATGGACATTATTGGCAATATTGAGGAAGACACGGCGAGTAAGTGTGAACACAATATCGCCAAGAATAGCAGCTAGGCGTGTGTACTGTGGATATATGTTGTTCAACGGTCCGGTGTTGAATGGCGAGCCTGCAGAAGGATTGTCCGGATAACTAGCAACGAGGGCTTCCACAACGTTACGATCTGCCTCGTAGAAGAAGACATTAACGAGGTAATCGACTAGCTCTGCTGTTGTCGTAATGTTTGATTGGACTAGTGAGAACAACGTGCCTTCATCCTCTTGATCGCCTATTATAAATGGTATCTGCGCAAATTGACCATTCCTGGCGAGAACTTCGGGCGAGGCAGTCAACACTGTTCCATCTGGTCGAGGGACGTACGAGAGTGAAACGGACTGGTAGTCGAATGCACCTGGAACGGATGTCGTGGCTCGGAGGAAGGTCAGATAGTCGACACTGCGAAGACAGGCAAGAGTATCGGCGACGCCTGAACAACCTGCCTCTTTCACCACGGCATCATAGATGCCTTGGGGCCGGGGACTGTCAATCGGAGCTGCGGGCGAAATGCTACCACTATCCATGATGGCGCCGCGGAAAAGCGGCTTTCCTTTATAGGCATAGTCGCCACCGAAGAGAGCCATTTGATCGAAGCATGAGATACTGCCTGCTGATTCTCCCCAAATTGTGACTTTGTCTGGATCCCCTCCAAATTGAGCGATGTTGTCTGCAACCCACTTAAGTCCAGCACGTTGATCTAGTAATCCTAGATTAGTAGAACCCTCGTTCTTGAGTTCCTTGCCTCCAAGAAATCCGAAACCTCCAACTCGATAATTGACGGAAACATAGATGACATCCTTCTTTTGAGCAACAGATGTCGTGATAAACTCGCTAGCATCATAGGTCTGAGTAGATCCGAATTCGAAAGCTCCTCCATATATCCAGAATACAACTGGCAATTTCGAGCCCGCTTTGGCTGAAGATGGTCTCTGGACATTGACTGTCAAGCAGTCCTCGCCTGCATTTGAAATGGCTTGAAAGACCCCGGTGTTTGAAAGTTCTGTTACCAGATCGAATGGTATGTTGGTCGAATTTGTTGAGGTGAGAAATTGAGGACAGGCTTTAGGGACACCGGTTGCGAAAATTGTGCCGAGATTTTTGGAAAGTGGTTGAGGAGGCTTGAGACGATTTTGTCCTACGGGTGGTTGAGCATATGGGATGCCTTTGAATGAGTCAACTCCGAAGAAGCTTGATCCGATAACTTTCGCTGACTCGAGCTGCACGGTCGGAGCCAATTGACGTTTCTCTTCTGCTGGAGCAGCAAGAGCCAGAGGGAGGAGACATGTCGCTAAGCTAACGAGAGGCAACATCATGGCGGATAAAATTTATCTACCAATAATCGTCTACGCAACACAGCAAGTAGAGACTTAAGAAAGGCTTACATCGTGAAAAGAGGCATTCGGTCCCTTTTAATCAACAATACTGCCTCATCAAGTCATGAATTTTATTTGGTGGCTTTTGTGCACCTGCCAGAAAGAGGTCTGATCGACACCAAAAAAGTAAATACACATGGATGCCGAAGATAGACCTACTAGTATCGCCCGCTTGGGGCAATACGGGCGAACGATCATGTGCACCTCTTAGGCTTCAGGAGGAAGAGCACTCGCTCAGGGTTCTTCTGCGCACAAGAAAATACCACTTATCGTTATAGCACATTATTCCATGACAAAAATCTGGAGAAGACTCCATAATGTGAGTATCTCAATGATTTGCGCAATATATCTGTCAAATGTCAAACGCAGAATTGGCAGCTCCTCGGCAACCCTCCCCCGCACTCGCCCGACTAGTGAACAAATCCCCGTCGATCTACCCGCTATGCTTTATTTGGCGACGTACGACTCTTTAGATCAGCTTTGGCAGTGGGCTAAGTGACATCCCGAGACATAAGAAGATCTGCAAAAACTAGACGCCGACGCTTAGAATTGCTCCGAGGAAAGACAAACCGTTTACAAAGCTCCGAGGTTGCAGACAATTCGAAACAAATTCACATGCTGCCAAAGAACTGCAATGTCTCATTGCTGAGAGAACAGCATGAAAAGAAAATGTAGGACCCCTCTGATTGTTCTTTTCTATAGCCCGTTGTGCTCTTTTCGGTTCTGTATTTGTCCTTGCTCGGTGTGCACCTGGCGAGACACTTGCTTTGCCAAACCTCGGATATATAATTGAAAGTTAGGCACCATATGCCTTTGGCAGAGCAAGCAAAACTGCTCTGTCTATGCTTTCGGCGACTTAACAGGAACCTTGACCATCCAGTGTAGAATCTCGAAGATTATCTGACCGACCATTATACCTGTAGATTCAGCCGCATTGTCGTAGATTGGGGTATATTCTACGATGTCTGCGCCAATAATCTTCAACCCGGCATTGGAGAGGCCGTTGATGATTGCCAACAACTGTTTTGCGTGTCAGCGAGGTTTTCCAAACTCATTCCAGCTTCTGCTTCGGACCGCTGTGTCCTCATGTATACTTGAAACTTACCTCTCTCGTCGTCCACCCCCCAGGTTCAATCGTTCCTGTAGCAGGGGCAAAAGCTGGGTCGAGCACATCGATATCGACACTCAAATACACCAATTCATCACCAACTCTCTCTATAATTTTCTGTACGACATTATCAACACCAAGTTTATCAAGCTCTCGCGCGCGGATATAGCTAAAACCACAGCGGAGATCGTTGTTCAGATCGTAGTGCGCATCAAAGAGCATGCATCGCGATCCCAGATGCATGTTACTATTGTTTGAGAGCAGACCTTCCTCGTGCGCAATATGTAGCATAGTGCCATGATTGACTTCAGAGTGCTTGGTGAGACCGCCGCCAAGTTGTTTGGGATCCCATGTGTCTAAATGGCTATCGAAATGGAGGACGGCAACAGGACCCCACGTTGAGTGGAGAGCTCTGAGGATGGGTAAAGCTATTTTCCTTGGTCAGCAAAGAGATGCATGTTGAAAAAGAAGTGGAATTTACTGATGGTATGATCACCACCAATAGTAATGAGTCGGACAGCATCGGAGGCAGATTCGTTCTTCGGTTTTTGGCTGTTTATCGCCTTCATTCCTTTTTCGAGCTCATGAATAGCGACTAATTTGTCGAAAGGTGTGTTCGAAATGTCGCCACAATCAGTCACAGTGGCCCAGTCTTTAAACGGGTTCACACCAGGATGATCCATACTATTGACCACCATATCAGCATTTGTATTCCCTCTCCTTTTAAGTAGGGCGGCTTTTCACGTGACGTACTCATAACTCGAAGCAGGAGAGAATCTCCTTCCCCCTTGTCTGGCACCATTAGGTCCAAACCGTGCTCCAGGTCGATATGAAACACCCAGATCAAATGGATGACCGACAATCCCAATATCAAACGTTTTGCTATTCTCAGGCTTCGTGCATTCCGTAAATGAAAGATGGCTGAATGTGTTGATTCCTCCATATAAGTTCTCATCCTGCTCTCGGTAATGGAAAGACGGCGGTAGAGTGACTGGTTCGGGAAGAGATGAAATGTCTAGACTCCGGCCGTAAATGGAGGAATGTATGAAATTTGGAGATGTGATACTGTTGAGGGGCTTTTGCTCTGATGCTGATGTTGTGGCAAAGCCGAGCGCGATTGTGGTGAGAATTGACCGCATCGTATTGCTATCTCGACAGAAAGCCCATAAGCAATTCTTGATTATGAAATTGAGTGAATGGAAACAGAGGTGGGAGGGTTTCGCATCTCCACATTTCGCCTTGGACAAGATGTCAGCATTGCGTGCCCAAGACGGCTAGATTTCCAGCCACAAAGTGGGGTTGGTACGTTTAAGGAAGGGGTAGGCTAGCTGATTGTTTTGCTTCATGTCCAGATATAAATGAAGCAGATCAATACCATACGGCGATAGGTTTTATCTGCTCTTTCTCCAGCCCCTAGAGGAAAAGTTTCCATCCTTTCATTTTCGTTGTGGACTGGAGGTTGTAAATGCCAAACTACAAACTTGCCCCACTATAAATTACCTACCTCCTCACGTAAATTGAAGTCACAATGAGCTTCAAAGAACTTACACAATGCTCCCCGTGGAGACTTATGTATGTCTTTGATCGTGAAGGTGATGATATTGATGGTCTGGCTTCTTCGGTGCAATAACTATAGTAGCTCCAGCAGGCTACATCTAGACGGCGCGATAAATCGCACGCACCACAACTTATATCCGAGCACCCTATGCATGAGCCATGATTTAACTACTGCTAGCAGGGCAAATGTAGACGACCTCATATGTTTGACTCACCGACTTGAAGAATTCGAAAATTCCTAGTCGTGGATGGCACGATTTGTAGGTCCTGCCAATCTACTCTCCATTCATCTCAGAAGACTAGCGATCTTCAAAATTTGCTGTGGATTTTTGTTCTTCCGCGGATCCTCTCATCTTGAAAAATTGTAGAAGACTTTCTACACTTCGCTCGAGAGAAGAATTCCGAAGAACGGGGAACGGAAACCACCAGAATCTTATAATGGCACGTGGAATTACATGTCCGTATTGAGCAAATTCATCGATTCCTTACCAAGGTCACTCCCGATCCTGCCTGCAATGCGCCCCGGCTCTCCTATACATATATCGTTCTATCTTACTAATACAACACAGCTCCCCAATCCCTTACGATAGAGCAACACATGGCGAGCAGAGATCCTTATCCTGTTCCCACACCAGGCAAAATCCTGATACCATGGCCCATGATTAAAGCGACCCTCCACCCGAGCTCTCTCAACTTGAACTAGACATTCAAGATCCATGTAACAACTTGCTCCAGACATTCCATCAAAACTCGCAGCATCACTATACAAGCACTTAACGGAAACCCTGGCCTACACAGCACCCCATCCTAACACTCATTATCGAGACCGAGTATCTGGATACCACGCACTAATAAGCAGTAGCGACCGAGGTCAACGATCTCGTGGAGTGAAATGTTTGGATTAGACTAGATAACGGTGTTTCTCTAAGGGGTGGAATCAGAAACTCTTCGAAATTGTACGACGTATGCACGAGAGTCTTCCCTAAAGGTACGGATCTGAACGGGTATATCGATGTAGTGGAGCCCAGGATCAAGGAGGTGCTCGAAGACAGGTAACAGGGGATTTGCTCGAAACTAGGATTTTATGGTGAGAAGGCGTGGAAGGATAGGGGTAATCGTGATGTTCCAGCGAGGCCGACAGTGCAGATCATGGTAAGACCGGAATGTGAGAGAGATTGGGTGAAGTTGTAGAAGAGGATACTGTAAGTGATGGACGTGACTAATTTTGATGGTACAAAAGTGTTGGTGGAAATAATCCTCAGCGCTATTCCACTCTCCTGACAATACTGGCGCTAGCTATGGCTTTTCGCCCTATCATTTTAGGCCAAAGATCTTCCTAATATTCGAAGACTTTTTCTCAAGTAGCGAAGCAGAACTCATCTAAATTGAAACTGGGCATGATCTTCGTGGATCCATTCAGCGCTCATAAATAGATGGCTCATGCCTTATTCTACCAATTGCTATGCCACACGTTGGATATAAGCTCATCACCAAATTGAACCGCTTCGGAGGAGGCAAAGCTCTTAAACAGATTAAAGTAAATTGAGTCCTTACGTGACTGAACATGATGTTTCTGAAACTCAATTCTAGAGCATATGTCAAAGCTGGAGCTTATCATCTCGTGTAACAGGATAGATGTCGCGAGAACCCATGAAACTCCATTTCGAGTGAAGGTCTCGACTTTTTTCTAGTGCAGGAAGCTGTGATGACCCTTTCGCTGATTTTGAAGTGTCTCATCGGAACCAATAGATAACTAAGATAGTAAGATCAATTTACACATAAAATCACGCTACACCTCTCCTAGTATAGCTCACATCATTGGAAGAACAATGACCATTACTAGTTTTATTTCTGCCGGTTCGTCGACAAGTGAAATGACCGTTACTACCATTAGAAATGCGGGGACCGGTACCGCTTACTAAAGCTAGTTCGTGAGGAAATAAATGTCTCTAATTCTGTAAAGCCTGTCACGATTCCTGCGAGCTACTGCATTTTAATCCATCACAATGAATAATACATTACGAGTTAGGAATGCTTAGGATTGCTTCCACACATTAAGCGATATCCTCGTGAGGCTGATCGGCAGAATTGAGTTCAGCCAAGACCAGCGGGGCGGGATCTTCATTTCCCGCCCACTCCACCACAACGCACTAGTGCTTCATCACGTGTCGATAAGAAAAGATAGGCTTAGCGGGGTCGAGACCCCTCTAGAGGTTTGCTGTTCCGAAATCTCAACGAGAAATATCGAAAAACCACAAACCACAAACAATAACCAAAATTGTACCAACACCTGCAACAAAGATATCAAGCAGCAAAATCCCCGTACAAGGACTGCTGTTCAACTTCTTATCGTTTAGAAACTTGCCAACAGGGACTGATTCGAGCAGAGAGAAACGCGACCAAGACCCAATCCAACGTGCCGCCGCCACCATGGCTGGTGAAATGGTCCATGATACGCCCGCCGATGGGGTGTTGAGCTGGTATGACCGGACAAGACCTATGTGGATTGATCTGGTGGGAGATTATGCTGGAAAGGAGCTGTTTCTGGTAGAAGGAGACTCTCTGCTTCGAGAATGCTTTGAGGATGAGAGAATCGATTTCGCAGGTATATTTTACCCCGCCACTGCCCCTGTCAACACCCTTTCGTCCCCGGAATTTCGAGAGGAAGCTCTTATAAGAATGAAGGGATGTTGCTTTTACTATATCCTATCTCATGTCAACGCCTTGTTTGATGATATTATCTTGTTCCTTTCAAGAAGTTGGGAAGCTGCTATAATATCAGATTGATCCCTGCCAAGAGCTGCCTGGATATATCACCTGATTACACAGTATTGGGGCCAAATCTCTTGTAGAACCTTTGCGGAGAACCACTATATTGGAAAAGAAATATACTTACTATCTTCAGGTGGTTTTCAAATCTTACATGCGGTGTATGTCGTCGAGAGATTCCTCGAGGATCTCATCAAGAGACATTGCCAGTTTCACATTGCATTCTTCGAAGGCAGGTCGTTCTTCTCATTATCTTATACTACAGCCAATTGACTATGTGCATAGAAAACTCTCCACTATGTATACCACCAGGCGTTCCAGCCGAACATGAGGCTAGGTATTTACTTGCAAGATCCGTTATCAAGCGTCATCTTACTCGCCATCTTCCATCAGCATGCCCTAATGTGGTGATCAACACCTTCCCAGGTTTGGAATCTGAGAGGTTCTCGGAGTATCTCAATGCTACCCCCGTTTATTTCGTGATGACACACGATGGTTCTCGGAGAGAATCGAGAAATGCGGAGACGACTGGCAACAACCGCAATGAGAAAGTTGCGAAGACGTCTTTGCGCACTTTGATATGGTGGTTCAACACAAACAAGCTGAATGTTGCTTTGATCAACCGCATTGAGTTTAGAGATTCGAAGGTCTTTACAATGATTGTTGAGGGCTTCACAGCATCAAGCAAGCTGAAGCTAGCCATGGCTGGGGACCTCATCAAGCAGTCTCAAGCTGCGAAGCAATTATTAAAGGGATCAAGTGCCACAGAAGCTCTGAACGAGAAGTCAACTCTAGAACCCTCGGTTGTTGCAAAGCTTGCTGAAGCATTTTCCGACGAGGATCTCAGTGAGAGCTACTTTCTAGCAATCTATGGTGTCTCTAAGATCCTCAGACAAGGTGATTCGGATATCTTCATGGCCTCGGCATTCATTCTCCACAGCGTCATAATCAAGAATATCCCACTATCGCAGCGCAGACTCCCATTGGTCACGTTTGACGAAGATTTCGAGGAAGAAGTTGATGAGTATATTACTCGCATATCAAACATCTTCAAATTTGCAGTCGAAAGTCCCAAATGGAACGAATTGATGGATGAGGAGGAGATCGAGACAGATGCTATAGATCTTATTGATGGTCGTTTGTTCCGTGTTGTTATTCAAGCAATGTGCGATGAATCATTTGATCGTGCTCTTCCAAAGAACTTACAGCCAGATTGGAAGGCTGTGTCTGCTTTAGTGAAAGCGCTTTCAGGACAGGAGCTATCATTGGAAGGAAGTACAGAACCCGAGTCTTCTGAGACAACAGCGACAGAGGCCGACTTTGAGCAAGCTTCCGAGGATCTGGCTGTGTTATCATTCTCCAATCCTGTCTTCGACAAGCACTTAGAATGTATTCATGTCAAGGCTGATGCATCACTCCCTGCGCGCATGGGCGCATTGAAGATCTATCGCGAGACGTCTCATTGGCATAATCATAAGAAACCTTTGAACCCGAAGTATGCGCCTGCTGCAAAGGTCTCAAAATGGAGGTAAGTGATGGCTCTCTGCAGAGTGATATCGATCCTGATCTCAGCTGCTAATCATTTCACAGAAATCCACTCCGTACAAATCAGTTCTACATGAACGAAATGACTTCCTACGCTGCCAGTCTTACGGGAGCAAAAGGCAAGGCTTTAGATGCTGAAACAATCACAGTTGGTCCAAAAGTCCTCAGCAAGGTTGTGGAGGAAAAGCCCGAGAAGCCTTCTGCCAAGTCGAAGAAAGAAGAGCCAGAAGCCAAGGTTCTTAACAAGAAGGGTGCCGCAAAGAAGGGCACGAAAGCTGCCGTTTCTCAACTTTCCAAGAAGGACCAAATGATAGCAGATAACAAGGAGCGCAAGGGAGGAAATGAAGCCGATAAAGCATTAAATGCATGGTCTATGGTCATGAAGGGCATCGATGTTATCTCGGACGATCAGGATCGATACATCCGGACTATGGAATACTTGAACGGCCTGGATTCTGCGAAATCAACCTATCTGGAAGCAGAAGTTTATACCTACATACTACAATCTCTGCTTACTTGGTGGTCAACATATTGCAAGGCGGAGAAGAAGCCTCAAGGTTACCACGTAGTCGCACTCATTTGGACGACCATCCGCTCTATCTGCACATCAAAGGCACCAGTGTCAAAGGAGATTGTTCTGATCATGACCAAACTCTGCACCTTACTGGGTATTACGGATGCATTGGCAGGATTCGAGCCAATTCCCATCGATCGAAAGCTATCTTTCAACTTCAAATTTCCTGCTCAGACGCAGAACCTAAAAATTGTTGGCACTCAAGCAGAGTTCCAGCTGAATTACTGCGGGCCATACATGGATCGTATGCTCGATGCCAAACCGGATCCTCGAGTTTCTAGCTTTGTGCCTGATGGTTGGCAACGAGATGTCCTCGATCAGCTCGATGCAAACAAGAGTGTGTTTGTTGTGGCTCCTACGTCAGCTGGAAAGACTTTCATCAGTTTCTATGCCATGGAACAAGTTTTGAGAGCTGGGAATGATGGCGTTCTTGTGTATGTCGCGCCAACGAAGGCACTTGTAAATCAAATTGCCGCTGAAGTTCAAGGTTTGTTTTCCCTGGCATGCAACATTAAACATATCTGATATCTTATAGGTCGATTCTCCAAGAAGTTCCCCGTCCCTGGTAAGGGAGTCTGGGCCATCCATACTCGCGATTATCGTGTAAACAATTCTACCGGTTGCCAGATTCTGGTTACGGTTCCTCACATCCTACAAATCATGTTACTTTCTCCCTCAAACGCAAACTCATGGTCAAAGCGTGTTAGTCGAATCGTCTTTGATGAAATCCATTCCATTGGAAATGCTGAAGATGGTGTTGTTTGGGAACAGCTTCTACTTCTCGCACCTTGCCCAATCATTGCACTATCTGCGACAGTAGGAAATCCTGGGCAATTCAACGACTGGCTCACGGAGACACAAAAAGCTTCAGGGACAGAAATGAAGATGATCCAGCACAGCACTCGTTACTCAGATTTGCGCAAGTACATGTATGACCCTCCGAAGAGCTTCCGGTTCTCTGGCCTTGGAAAATCCTTCGGTGTCGGGCTTGGCCTCGATGGTCTCGTTGGCTTCAATGCATTCCATCCGGTTGCTAGTTTAGTCGATAAATCTCGTGGCATGCCAGATGATTTGGCTTTCGAGCCTCGTGATTGTTTGACCTTATGGAAAGCCATGATAAAATTCCAAACTCCAGATTTCCAAGTTCCAGCGTCACTCAACCCCGACAAGGCACTTCCAGCTTGTGTCAGGAAAGCGGATATCTTTGCTTGGGAGAAATCCTTGAAGAAATTCCTCGTGCAATGGATGGCTAGCAAGGCATCTCCTTTTGACAAAGTCGTCGAGTACCTGAGCATTCCAGCACCGATCGAGGCAGCAGAACAAGTTCCATCTTCTACCGCCTCGACAGTAACTGATGCCGATACCTTCGACCCTCTAGACCTGAAGTGTACCACACTACCGCTGTTGTATCAGTTGCACAAGCGTCGTGCGCTTCCTGCCATTCTGTTCAACTACGACAGAAACCAATGTGAGGAGATCGCTGCGTCAGTCTTAAAGCAATTGGTAGATGCAGAGACACAATGGAAGGAGGGTCCAGCATGGAAGAAATTGATGGAGGGTTATGAAGAATATAAAGAAATGAAGGACAAGAAAGGAAAGAAGCCCGCTAAGCCAGTGAAAAAGTCCAAGGATAATGATGATGAGGGCGGATCCAAGATGGACCGTATGCGCGAAGAGTCATCCGACGGTGCATCCAAATACGACCTGTTCGACCCCGAGGCTCCACAGGTGGAGTTCTCCTTTGCCAATCCTAAGCAACTTCAGAAGGCTGAGCTGGACGAGTATGTTCGCTCACTACGCTGGAAGCACATCCGAGAGGAGTTGATCGAGCTACTGAAGAGAGGTGTTGGTGTTCATCACGCTGGTATGAACAGAAAGTACCGACAGTGTGTTGAGATGCTGTTCCGCAAGGGTTTCTTGAGGGTTGTCATTGCCACAGGTACTCTCAGTCTCGGTATTAACATGCCTTGCGCTACTGTTGTGTTTAGTGGTGACTCGGTTTTCCTGACTGCTCTGAACTTCCGTCAAGCTGCTGGTCGATCTGGACGTCGTGGTTTCGATCTCTTGGGTAATGTTGTGTTCCAAGGATTGTCTGAAGAGCGGGCTAGTAGATTGCTCAGCTCTCGCCTCCCAGACATGACTGGTCATTTCCCTATCACGACGACTCTCGTGTTGCGACTTTTCACATTGTTAAATGACTCCAAGAGCTCACCATACGCCGTGAAGGCTATCAATTCCCTGCTGTCTCAACCGAGATTGTACTTGGGTGGACAAAGTTTCAAGGAGCAGGTTTTGCATCACTTAAGATTCTCCATTGAGTATCTCCGCAGAAATGAGCTCCTTGGACCGCGTGGTGAGCCCGTCAACTTTACAAGTTGCGTTTCTCATCTCTACTTTACGGAAAACTCCAGTTTCGCATTCCACGCCCTTCTGAAGGGCGGTTACTTCCACGTTCTGTGTGAGGATATCGATACCAAGTCCGACATAGTCATGCAGAAGATGATGCTAGTTCTTAGCCATCTATTTGGTCGACGCGTGACTCGTGAAGTGGACGATGAAGAGGAGGCCGAGAAGATCAAGCGATCCCCATCAGTCGTGTATCTGCCAGAAATGCCAGAAGATGCCGCCAAGATTCTTCGCAAGCATAACAAAGACACATTGGAAATTTTCACAACTTATGTCAAGACATTTGCTGCTCAGCACGTAAAGGATGATGAACGATACTTGCCGTTAACACATACGCCTGTTGGTCTCGCACCTGCGCCAGTCAACGGTACAATTGGGACCGCAGTCACGAATGGAAATAGCAATGTTATCAAGGCTGAAGAGAAACTCGTCAAGTTCCTTCCAACGCTCCCGACACCTCGTGCGCGCTCAGCTTTCGTCGCTCTTTCCGGACTCGGTGACGACTTCACAACTATCGAGGATCTTTGCACGTCCACTCGTGAAGGTGTCTTCCTTGAGGCTGCCGTCATTCCCCATCTTGAACTCCATCCAGATGAGACAAGAAGTCCATTGAACTCGTACCTATTGGACTTCTTCATGCACGGATCAATTGTTCCTCTCGAGGAGGCAAATGGTATTCGCAAGTCTGATGTAAGTATTATCTCCTTCCTCACCATTTTGACACAATGTGCTAATATGTTCCAGGTCTGGTTCGTCCTCAACGATTTTTCTATGGTCCTCGCCACCATCGTCACATCCCTCGCCCTCCATCTCGGCCTAGGGAGCGACGCCGACCCTGAAATGCTTGATGTGATGGGATCCGGCGATGCCGCCGAGAACGAAGAAGATGCCGAAGTTGCAGCCGCCTCCGTACCCGAACCTAACAGCACCGCCAACTCCTCTTCCGGGCCCGCTCAACCAGCTTTCGTCAAGAAGAAGAAGGTCGTTGATGATTGGGACGCCGGTGAGGATGCGCTTGTTGCGGAAGAGGAGTATCTCAAGGGGGAGGGGCTGAATGGAACGGGTGCTACGGATGATGAGGAATATGAGAAGTTGATGAATGTTTACAAGGCTTTTAGGAAGCTGAAGACGGAGTTTGATGAGAAGTTTAGGGTTATTTGGGCTTAGAGTGTCGATTGGATGGATACGGTTGGATTACGTTGGATGGTCGGTGGACGAGAGATGAATAGATTGATGAGAACACTCAGAAGAATTTTTCTGAATCTTATTAGGGTTGGGTACTGCCTCTGAGTGGTTATGCATTTATGTTCAAGGATAGATAGAAAGAAAAATGGTGCTAGAGGATACATACAAGCATGGAAGACGAATGATACTTTTCGCACATGTTTGCAAAGCTTCTGCTTACAGTCGTATCTTCTTCCCACAATCGAAAGATGAAATCTGCTATACTGATGTGCATCCCAGAAAGGTACACGCCATCAGGGGGTGGGGTAGAATTGTCACGTGATTCTCCTCGCTCCAGCTATCATGAAACACATCCAGTTTCATCGTCCAGCGCCATTCAAAAAGCAGTATTATTTTAGGGCCAGCACATCTTTTAGATTCGCATTGAAGGTTAAATCAATGGCTCTAACAGCTTCCGCACCATTGCCAAGCATGGCAGTACTTCACATTCGTCTTCTGCTCTCGCTTCTCTTGTTGACTTGCACGGGGCCATTTCTCGCTTGCGGAACCGCAGTTGTGTATCATGGGACTGGGCTTTTGTTGGAAAATTGCCCCACCAAGTCTACTAGTCTTGTTCAAGGTGAAAATTTTTGTTTGGCGGTATGTATATTGATCTTAATCTACTACCACAAGAACTAAGCATGTGTTTAGAAGTTATCAACTCGCAGTATTTTCGGAAGTGCAGATGCCCCCAAATTTCGGTTTCCACTCAAGCCAGCCGGAGAGCGTTATGGAGGGTCTCTGTCAGCACGTAAGTCCTAGATGATGCTCTCAGCTTTCAGCGAGCTCTCGTCCACTGACTAATCAGCAGCCGTATCACCACTTTACATCATAACCCCCATCCCCTCCAAAGGGCTTGGTCTCATCGCTCTCATCCCCATTCCCCGCGGCACAAAGATAATCATCGAAGCGCCTCTCCTCATAGTCCCAATGCCCGAATTCTTACCCGGGCAAGGCTTCTCCCTCGCATCCATGCTAGACTCTCTCACCTCCTCCTACCAAACCCTGAGCCTCTCCCAACAAACCCACTTCCATTCTCTCCATAACCACCGCTTCCCAGGCGACGAATCCACTTCTCCGCCCCAATCAAATCTTCTGACCATTTTCCGGTCCAACGCATACAATACCGGCTCTTCACATGTCGGTTTGTTCCCGCTGATCGCTAGGATAAATCATAGTTGTCGCCCGAACTGTGTGAATTACTGGAGTGAGCGAATGCAGAAACGTGTCATTTATGCGGGGAGGGATATTGAGGTTGGAGAGGAGATTACGGTAGCTTATATTCCGCTTTTGAAAAGTACAAAAGAGAGACAGGGCAGATTGGCGCAGTATGGGTTCACGTGTGGGTGTGAAGCGTGTCAAGATGAGACGAGTGGGAAGAGGAGAGGCAAGATTGCGGATTTGATGTATGACCTTGAGTGGAAAGTGGAGGCAGGGAGTGAGAAGAAGGTAGTCAATGAGAGGTTGGTGAAGAGAGCGGAGAGGCTGGTAGAGTTGCTTAAGGAGGAGGGGTTGGTGGAGTTGGAGTATTGGGAGAAGGCTTTTGGATTTGGGGCTGTATTCAGTCAGAGGAGAGGGGATGTTAAGGGGGCGAGGTGGTGGAAGGAAAAGGAATATGAGGAAATGAGTTTGGCAGAGGAAGGGTCAGATGACATGAAGAAGGTGGTGAGGTTTCTTAAAGAGCTTGGGAAGTAGTGGTGTATCAGGCGTGTAACGGCTAATTTCATAAGCAAAATGATGTGCTTTGATCCTAACAGCATGAAGAGGTCTGAGCAAAAGAATCTGATTATGATCGACAATGGAACCAAAAGACAAGAATATAGTTACACTACTCGCCCTCTTTAACACCATCGATAAAGTAGTGACTTTATCACTTCTTAACACGCAGCTGGGTTTTATACCTTTTTACCTTATCTATTCAACCTCCCATTACGGTAGAGGCACTCCATTTTCATGTCTTTGAACTCTCCAAGTTCTTAATTCTTTCACCACTTCCGACATTCTCTCTAATTGCTTGACCAAGTCTTCGATACGACATTCACACATTGACTATAAAGCAGGAGTCTGCCGATGCTTCCCAATTAGCATTAAAAACTTCTGCATAGTCTCATATTGGTCATAGACAACGCCACTATACTGCGAATTCGTATATGTGAGACGTGTATGTTACCCGCCATCATTTACGAACGACCAAAAGCTGTGCTAGCCTCCTATGCTCGCATTTCCTGAAGTTCAAGAGCTGCTGCATTATCCATTTCTCTTACCCTGATGTCATTATACACGGAGGTCTCCAGCGGTCAGCAAAACAATAATATTTTAATGACGAACAATCTCTCACCCAACAAGAACTCCTTTTCGACGCACGCTAATTTCGCCTTGCTTGCCTCTGGAGGTCGCGTGTCCTCAAACCTTCCCCATTTAGAGGCCCATTGAGCCGAAATTGGCTTCCTCCACGGGTCATCGGGAATCATGGCGAAAGCACTGGAGAGCAGACCCATAAGATTGAAATACATCCAATCCAGCTTCCTTGACAGTCGAAAGATCCCTTCCTCACGAACTCACATTCTTCAACGGTGACTACCTGAGCACGAATCCGAGAACTTACCCGACTACATGTGAAAAGAATTTTCCCTGTAACTTCAAGGCTTGAAATTGTGTTACAAAAACAGTATCTTGAAGGAAATCTGGTGCTAAAGTAGGAGGGGCAATATGGAACATGGTCGGGCTTTGGCCGTTCTTTAATTAGTTACTCCGTCAAGTCAAAGCAATATGATAATCATACACTTTGAAGAAGTTACAATTGCAGTATGTATTTCGAATTTTCTTTTGAAATATGAATTATGAATTATCAATCTTCATAAAGCAATTCTTCTTTTACTCTCCACTTGCGATCCAGCTCGCCAGTCCACTAATCCACCAAAGAGTAACCTGCCGCTTTTTCAGCCAGCAGAGCGTACTCGTACATTAAAAGTCTAAGGAAGCGCAATCCCTTGAATTTTCCGGGATGCATGGCGCAGAAGGTCAAATTTGTGAAGCCCATGTCCAATCTTGAAGTAAATTATGTACAATACGTGCGCATATTGTACGTGCGCATCGTCAGTCATCGACCTTGATCATTTCGTCGTGTTGGCCGAGGTTGCCGGTGTGTTGTGTCAATCAGGAAATTAAGTAAATAACTTGTAAAAGTGGATGCAAAAAAATAGAACACCGGATGCGCCATCGCTACAGCAGAGAGGTTGGATGCGAATACAGAAGGGCCATCACTTAGAGGAAGTAAGCAATGAGTAAGCCGACCGCTGCAAGGCATGCACCGGTGGTTCCGGAATTGACAACAGCGCTGTTGGAAAGCACTGGGCCGCTGGTGGACGATGCAGATGGGCCGACTGGAGTTACTGTTGCTGATCCGTGTGTGTAGGTTGGGTTTGTACCGTTAGTACCTGGGCTTCCTGGGTTTCCTGGGTGTCCGGTACCAGTTCCTGATGGTTGCACATATGGAGACTTGATGGTTGAGAGAGTGCTGTAAGGGGTGGCAGTTGGGCAGTATGTTGTTGTGTAGGTGATTGTACTGGTTGTTGTGGTTCCATCTGTGACGCATGTTGTTGTGGTTGTGCCGGTCGAAGTGATGGTGATGGTTCCATTTAGGGTTGGATGAGAAGGGTAAGTTGGAATAGGGTTGACGAAGGTCTTGGTGGTCGTTGACTGAGGTGTATGTGTTGGAACAGGGTCGATGAAAGTCTCCGTCGTGGTTGGTTCGGGTGTGTAGGTTGGTGGACCAGGGTTGACATATGTGATTGTCGTGGTTGGCTCTGGTGTGGAAGTTGGATAACCCGCGGATGTGGTAGAGGATTGAACGAGTGGTACACAGTACGGTAGAGTGAATGTGCCATTGTAGGTTCCGGATCCACCTTGGACAATGCAGTTCTTTGCGCAAGCTGCAATGCCGCTGGTAGGGGTAGATTGCCAGCACTGGGATGATCGGACTCCGAATGGGAAATATCCGGCGAGGTTGTCATTACAGTTGCCTGGCTGTCCAACACCGTTTGTGCATCGAATGATAATATTGGTTCCTAGAGAGTCACCGGCGCAGAAGGCTCCATTTGGCTTATCTGCTGGGCAAATGAACTTCCCGGTCTTATCATCACTATTCCGGATTAGTTCTGGTCGAGACGTGAAAAATTGGAAGACTAACTATGTCACCTGGGCGCTGGCAAAAGCGGCCGCTGCGGCAACGAGGAGAGCAGAGTACATCATCTTGTCTGTATTCAAAAGAAGTATTCAAGAGTAGTGTTATAGTATTTGACAAGGGTCTAGGAGCGAACGACTGCTGTTATTATTGAATAGGTCTGTGAGCGACAGTGGTGTAGATGAGGATGTTTATGTCCGAAGGAGCCTTGAACAGATGAGTGTAATATGATGAGAAATTGTATGATCTGAAGGAAGGCACGACTTTATATCGGCTTCTGCGGTAAAGAATTGGGTGACTGTCCCGAGGTCAGTCATGTAATGCAAGCGGCAGCGTGACAAAGGAAGGGGCAGGCGAAAATAAGCGAGGAATACGAGGGTCGCTGTTGCCGTGTGGCTGAGCTGCACAAACAAGGATGTCCGACGAATACGAAGCCAGAGATAGAATGCAACCTTCACACGATAGATGCAGAGACTTGCGATGACTTCAAATAAACTCCTCGGCTGGTCCGCCCGAGAGCTAAATCGCAAGGCTGGAAAAGTGTACCTGAAGATCTATTTCGAGTGAAGCACTACCAACCTCGTCCTACTTCTTACTTTGCCAGAATCTCGTTTCGCCGCAAGACTAACCGACGAGATTAAACCGCTCCTGGTTTTATCGACGGGACTTCAACTTGACCATCATACGTGAGCCATATATTGGGATCGGGGTTTATTATACGAGAAACACATCGTGACGTTCAAACGGCACTGCCAAGACCAAGCTGCTGTTCGCTTCGGGCGTAGGGTAACATTCTGCTGTTATGTTGAGAAGAAAAGACACGATAACAAAGAGAAGTCCAACATGCCATATTTCAATAGATGTAAATCCCGAGGCCAAACAACTACATCATGGTGGCGGGGAAGAAGAAATGCATCGTGGCTTGCGTGGCTTACACACTCGAAATCCCACTATTCCATGACTTGTGACCAATCACTACTAGTATCGTTTTGACCCCTCCACGCCAGAAGATCTCCAGCTAACCGCGGGGCAACGGAGAGGGAAGTGGCATGAGGATTGACATGTTACAACTCCTCAATCAACATCTGTTTTTTGTTTTGTAGCTCCTTCAAAAGGCACATCATCCATTTGGCGTTTCTTCCACATTCCATCTCCTCGTGGTCATCATCAGTCGAAATAGAAAATCTTCATAGTTCTTATCAGTCACTCAAATTGCAACATCTCACGCATCCCACCTCGCCCCCGGACCCGACCTCGTATTCCCTCACAATACCAACCACCCACCATGTACGATTCGACAGTAAACTTCACTCTCGACACGATTTGCCCTGTAAGCCAGACCTTTCCTTAGCATCCGGCTGATTGACCGCGCACAGATTTACCCAACACGAATGGACATTGGCTGATCGGAACAGTGGACTTATCTGGCCAAGAAACGGTAGGCTATTGATTATTATCCGGGTTTGGGAAGATGGGATGAAATTTTGCTGATTCCTAGGAACTTTGCATAGCCTTGATGAGGGTAAGGGAAGATTTCTTTGTTCATGTCAATCCGGGTCTGCGGGAACGTCGTAGTTTTCATCACATCTGATCTCTAAGTCATGTGATGGCTGCAGAACGTGACCCTGAACCTTCGTACTGTTTCCCAAACACTATAAACATCTATGGAAGGAAACTTGAGAAGTGAGATATGCTGAGATCTTGTAGCACTTCGAATTGTCCGAGCCACCGATGCATCGTCCAAAGTAAACTTCACAGTGGTGTACCATCCATACCAGCTCTACCCCGGAGCAAGCGCAGAAGGAGAAGACAAATATGAGTGGTACAAGAAATCAAAGCAAGTAGCTTTCTCATATCCCAGAACTCATGTTCTTAGAACTAACACATACCAGATATGGCGATTCCGAAGAGAAAATGAAGATGTACATCAAGCTTATGACCGCCTACGGCTCCACAGCCGGCATAAACTACAAATATGGCGGCACCGTCGCCAACACACTCCCCTCGCACCGCGTCATCCAACACTTCCAAGAATCCAAAGGACCTATCGTCGCCGACAAACTCATCAACTCTCTTTATCGACAATACTTCGAGGAAGAGAAGCATCCAAGCAGTAAAGAGACTTTGATGGCTGCTTGCAAAGAAGCCGGCATCGACGAGAAGGATGCGGAAGCTGTTATTGGAGATGAGTATGAGGGCTTGCAGGAGACAAAGATGAAGATCAGAGAGCAGGCTGGGAATGGAGTCGATAGTGTGCCGTTTGTGGTCGTCGAGGGTCGGAGAAGAGACATGACATTGCAGGGAGCTCAAGAAGTAGGAGACTACGTTAAGGCGTTGCAGCAGATTGTGAAAGAGAGCATTTGATTCGTTGTCAATTTTATACTGCTGTATAGAGCTCTAATACAGGGAGACTGTCTAATTGTTTTTGCTGCAGTCTCTTGAGTATAATCCTGCTTTCTCTACCGAGTCGAGCGTTTGAAGTCTTACTCGTGGTAGTGAAAACCGAAAAATTGCTCAGAAAATACAGCTCAATTGTATAAGAAGAAAATTTGGTCCAGCTGGCGGAAAATGTGTAACTAGCCAACAGAAAATCTACGTCCTGACTTTTCAAATATCTACCTCTTCCCGTCGCCATCATATCGCTTGTACCTGGCGCCATTTCAGGAAGCCTTATAGCCAAATCGGCAGGGTCAGGTGCCGCAGAGGGCTCCTACATCTGACTCGGAATAGTTATATCCTCTACTCTGAGACCCATACAACTTTATAACCGCTTTCGGGTCCCTTTGCTGTTTGAATGGTCATTGAACCATCGTTGCCTTTCATAGACCTCGAACCAGTGGAAGTCGAGCAGCGAAATCTTATCTCCAAGTCAATTGCATCAATATTCCGCCTCATAACCCTCTGATCTGATCTCTCACAATCCACTGAACCAAATTTTGTACAGCTCATGACTCCTTTCAGAGGCTTTCATTGGTTTAATCGTCTTAGTAACACGTGAATATTGCCTCAATA
Source organism: Neospermospora avenae (assembly GCA_014282315.1). Taxonomy (NCBI): domain Eukaryota; kingdom Fungi; phylum Ascomycota; class Leotiomycetes; order Helotiales; family Ploettnerulaceae; genus Neospermospora; species Neospermospora avenae. The sequence goes on along the minus strand of JACBAH010007432.1, from coordinate 6,449 downwards.
TATGTTCCATCGTCGTGTCTTGACTACCGAACAACCACAATTCACCACCCAGAACCCTAAGCCCTCTCGGCTATCTCCTTTTTGCCATTTTTACCACTTTCTGATCTGTCTGCCAAACCACACCAACCACTTTGCTTCCTTTTCTCGTGTGCAGTATTGGGTACCTTCTGGCGGCCAGTGTAGCTACAGCCACTCCATACCGGTCAGAAGACCTCGTGAAAGATTTCGAAAGATGTTAAGGTATACCTGCAGATCGTGTCTGAGTCAGCTTCTCTCCTCGGATTAAGCCAGCATACACCAATTCATAGAAGCGATTATGGATACTAACTAAACAGTATTTCTCGAAATGATGAGCAGCCTTTTGAGAAGTTTGCTGGGCTAGATCCGTGGCCTATTTTCGATCAACCAAATTTTGGCTATGCGCTAAAAGAAAAAAAGACAGCGGCGCAGGAGTCCTGGAGGGTTATTTGAACTGATCTAATTCTGCGAGCTAGTTCGGCTCGAAGTAAAATGTTCTGGTTACAGAGAAGAACGCGATCTCCTTGAATGTGAGTGAAATCACTTAGCATGGCTGGCTGTCGACTTCGGGAATGAGAACTACACATCTTGGTTCTGAGGATAGCGTTGAGCTCTGACTCAAATCTTGGTCGAGGCTAGCCCACATCACGGGGATGGGACCGGCTTCGCGTACTCACTTTTTAGCGCTTGTCCGCGCTTTTTGTTTATCTCGGTTAAAGATAGGGCGTAACAGCTAATGAAAAATTGCAAAAAGAAACAAAAAAGAGTTCGGCCTATGTAGATAGCCTACATCTCTCACTAGTCTTTCGAGGAGAAGCATCTCTTACTAGTCTATCGAGGAGAACAGGAATTAATGAATGTCGACTGGTGCTTTCAACAACTCGTGTTCTCCTTAAGTTTCGTCATGTGTATGGGCAGCTTGGGCAGTACTTTTTTATAACCTGAGCTGGTACCAGTACACACTGATCGGATTGGCGACCAGACCACTGCACCATTGTGGCGGGATGACAAACTTAGGTGGTATTTCGTTAGATGTAGCTTGATTTCGGTAGTGATTTAGTCACAGAGAGATGACAGAGATCCCGAGATTTACTGCACATGTTCTTGACAGTGGGATTTGTCGGCGGAGAATTTGTCATGCCTTGAAACGAGAACGTTGATTGCTCAAAGCCCATATTATAAGAGAGCCAGATCCTTGGGCCAGGAATGGAACGGTAATTCACAGTAAGATCTCAGTCACTGGTCGCAATATAAGAAGGATAAGCAGAAGTCAGTTCAGATAATTGTATTGGATACCACTCTACGCTAAATGTAGTCACTATACACCCATCCTTTCCAATCTCAGAACAGCAATAATATTCAAGAATGATATGTGATGAGGGGATGTTGCCCAGCTCCATGACTAAACCGTATTGGATACGAGACAGCATTTGGAAAAGGCATTTTGATCTTACTGCATCAATAGGAAGTTCGAGCTCACAAGGAGGACATCGAACATTCCCGTGATACGATTCTCCAGTAATCCTGGTATGCTACAGTTAGCAGAGTTTCTATCCAAGTTGTTCTGCTCATTGAGCTCCAATTTCTGAAGTGTCAAAATTCTATCGATTCGAGTGCCCAGGACGAAGAAAGCCCCGCTTCCCTTGATCTCCTGGCGGACTCACAGCCTACGGCTATCGAGGAAGATGATTGATACTTCGAGCTGAGACGGGTACCAAACCTCCAACGCCCACATAGGGATGGTACCTTTTGCAAGGGGAGTGACCCTACCTCGCCCACAACAACCACAAGTTCCTGGGCATCAGAATTCCGAATCACTCTCTCCCGATCAAATCAGTCGATCTCTCAGGAGTGACCCATCAAGCAAAACCGATGAGATCCTTGAGATCGAAACAACAATCATCGTAGGGAAACCCGGCGAGAGAGGTCGCAAAGATCAAAGCCCCCAAGTCCCCACTTGTCCAACACCACTGGGTGTGATGTAACCTTGCGTCTCGTACGGTGGTGACTATTACACACACGATGACTTCGATTTTTATTGCGCCCGACAGCAACGGAGGAAAGTGCGATAGTTCGACTCCGCGTGAAACCAGCAGTAGCCCGCTATGCCAGGCTAAGGAGGCGCGGCCTTTTTGGCCATGTGGATCACCACCGCGCTCGTAAGAAAATTGGTACTCACTTGTGTTATCGACGGGGCCTTCGTTGAGAACATTTTGATCTCTGCGTATGATGAAGATGTGCCATGTTGATGGAGAGGAGGAGGTAGGGAGAGGGGGGAGCGGGGCGTGTGAAGTTGAAGGTGAAGTGCTGCGCGGGATTGGAGGTGGAATTGGAAGATGGTAAAAGAGGAAAGAGAGTGATAGAGAATAAAGCCAGAAGAAAGAGGATAGATTAAAGAGAGCGAAGTCAAAGTGTCGAAGTTGGCGCGGGCCGTTGCGTTTGATGAAAGGACGAGGAAAAGTTGCGAAGCTGTAGGGAGGAAGGGGGTATTTGTAATATTTTGTATTTCACGATCTGCCGGAAGTCACCGCCATCACTGTTGCCTGGCGCAGGTTGGTAGAGAAGGTTCTCACCAAAAATGAAGCTTCTTTAAGGGAATTAAGCGCGCTGATTGGCTGTTATCGCCCGAGGTGCCCGGACCGGGGGCGCCAATGTCAACAAAGACAAAGCAAACAAGGCAAACACGGAATGCCGGCACGGGAGACACTAGAATGATCTGGAAGTAATATCATGCCTAGAAATTGAGATGTCTTATTTTCTTTCTGGCGCGGCTACCAAAAAGAAGCCTGCAGGAATTAAGAAATAGAAGGGGCCTTTGTTTACTTCCAGCCTCGGGCCCTGAGAATCAGTGACATCAACCGCGCCACAGTTCCCAAACCATTCTCTGTAGCAAGCAATGCACTCAAATTCTAATTGAAGCAAACAACAGTCTTTCCCTCGCCTTGTTCCCTTTCACATTCTTTGGAAGGGTTTCAGTTATTGTGCGTCGTTGGTGCCAAGCAATAAGCGAGGAAGGGGTAAATACATGATTTGGGACAGCAAAGCGACAAACCAATGCAGGATGAGTTTAGCAGCGGCTACAAGGTACGTCAAAGAGCAGGTATGATCAGATTTGTTTTTTTGGAAGCCTCCATTACCTGCCGCTACTGCGCTAGCTTACGTCCTACATTCTACTCCTCTCGTTGCTGGCACGGTTGAGGTATTTTGTCAGCTCAAAAAAATGGCGGAAGAGAAAGCCGTTTCTCCAAATACTGATCATCTTAGTGATGAGACTTCATCTCCGGATACCACCTCTCCACGAGTCTCCAAGCACGATGCGTCGGCGTCACCTACCACCACGCACGAAGGCCTTCACTCGCATGATTCACGCTCATCCAAAAGCATTCTAAATACAAATCTTCGCACTTCACATCCTCCAAGTCTCTTGAATCAGAGAATGGGTATGGAAATAGGGCCAAAGCGTGGTGGAGGCGATACGTGGGATGACGACTTCGAAAGGATTGATGAAATGGCATTTGATCCTTCGACTTTCCAGACGAACGATGATCAAGACAACCATAGCGATGAGGATGGGGGCGGTGAAGAGGAGACTGATAATTCCCTGCCTATCCGCCCCGCAATACTGACACTTGCAGGAGGTGCAGGAAGGAGAGAACTTGGGGAAAGAGCGATGGAAAGTATTGAGCGTGAGGAAAATGGTCGTGATGATGCTGCAGGCGCGGACGAGGATGAGAGAATGGAGGGAGAGGATGCGAGCTTCGAGGCAGGAAGAATGGTTAGGAGTATGAGTCCTAGTCCGCAGCCTCCGCCAGTTGATCATTGAGGAGATGGGTGTGTGTAGTTCGAGAGATGCAAGGGAGAAGTTGGCATTAGAGCGCACATCTACATCTTCACTTACGACAGGTTCTTCAGAAGTCACGAACAAAACCAATGACATTGCGAATCATTGATTGATGATAGCCGTGTCTGCAATTTCTACGTACGCGGCTTGGGGTGAGAGAAGGAAGATTGTGCCAAGGTTCGCTCCTTCCCCTGCAATCTGCAGCTCCTACTTAAGCAAATGCTCTCCCATCTCCTCTCCCCTCTAAGGTACTTTAACATTCATCCAACATCAATTACTCCGCACCCAAGATCCACAATATCCGCATTCATCAGCCATATTATCCCAACCATCAGCCACTTACACCGTTACACGCAACACATACCCTCTCTCTCTCGCTACACGAATCATGGCTCCCTCAGCAGAGCCTCCCAGAACCCCTACCACTAGAAAGCGTAGAGCATCAGAAAGTACAGGAGGTCAATCATCTCACGAGGAAGCAAGCCCAGCGAAGGGTCTCAAGTTGACACCCTTGACACCCATTGGTCAGTATAACCACTTGTACTAAGACAGTCTCCCCGGTTTTTTGGCCCATCTCAATCTCTGCAAGACTCAGGGCATCAGGCACCAAAACAACATGCGCAGTTCCCGACTAACTCATCTAACAGTATTGGACGCTCCAGCGGCAAAATCTCGAGAAAACCGTAAAATGCCAGAGTTGGGTACATTTCCGATATCCCCAGCTGGAACTTCGAAAGACCATGGGGTGGTGAAGAAGGCAGAGCCTGTCGACAATGTCACCGAACACGGGGCTGACATCCGACCACCGCCTATCAACAAGACAGGTTTGTATGTGATGGGTGCGTGGGACGAAGCAATCATTCACAATGCGAATGCATTTGGAGCCTTAGCGCAGAAACTTGGATATGTTCGTGACCGTCCCTATCATTGGGACGGCTCAGTATTGGCTCCATCCACAGCTCCAGATGCATCACATGGCCCAGATCTGAAGATCAGAGATTCCAGAAATGGCGGCGGGCAGAAACGATTGATGGCTGCTAAGCCCGTGGAAGAGCCGGCATCCCTTTCGCGATCAGCGAATCCTTCAGCCAGAGCGAACCAGATCACTTATGCCTGGATAGTCGAGAACCGCAAAAGCTTACGGCTCATGATGCGAGAGATACAGCTCTGCGAAAAGGATCTCAGTAAAAATGTCACAGACAATAATGATGATAACGTTCAAAGGATTCTACAACGGCTCCTCAAGAAGGGCTATTATGATGTCGCTGCTAGTCAAGAAGTCTTCTCAGACACGGATGAAGATGATGGTAATGATATTTCCCTTCCCGTTCCATATCGAAATGCAAGGGTCACGCGCGAACCGCAGGCAGAAAATGATGCTTCAGATCTTCCTTCTGCCGAGGAGTCTGAGTTAGCTACCCCCGGGTATTCAAGCAATGTGTCTGTGAAGAGTGAAGAAGACAAGGGGCATATCGGTGGGAAGAATGTCAAGGTTGAGGATGAAGATTAAGATGGAGATGCAGCAATTGGGGTTTGAGATGAAAAGAAGAGCTTTGAGTATGGGAAGAGAATGGTTCCGTTTTGTGATAAGCAAGAGGAACCTCCCAGTGAGATCTGGGAGAGCGAGCGGATCAATCGTGCACGAAGCGTCCTGGGGACCCTGAGGACCTTGCGGATTTTGTATTCTTACATCGAGTAATGAAAGCCATGAAATGATTACACAACACTCAATCCGGTGTTTACTTCTGGTGGGTAATGTCTTTTTTCTTTTCGAGACTTTGACAGGTAGTGATTCAGCTCCTCGTTTCTGTGTGCTTATCTCCTCGCTAAAGAAGCGTAAGGTAGCTAAGGTAGGTAGGCAGTTGAAGACCCTATTTTCTCAGTTGGCAAAGGGAATTGGAAGTTAGATTAGTATAGATCTGTATATGGGTTGTGTGTGAGTATAAGTAGTCTTTCGTACATGCAGCTTTTGGTTCCTAGCTGGATAGATAGATGGGGCGGGAGTGAGGGTGAAGGGTTCTTCTGTTGTTGTGGTTGTTTGTGTCAACTTTATTGAAAATAGCCCATTACCGGGATAGTCGAGTCGAGGAGTGGAGGGGAGGGGAGGGGAATCCTATACTGAAAATCTTCCACTGTGTCTGATTGCCATTTCGCTATCCATTCTCGAAGTAAGAGAAGGGTATGGTCGATATTTGAATACTTCTCGCGCTATAGAAGAGCTAAATGAACAATTCTTCTTTCCGAAGGCGAGTGTCGTTCACGAGATGCTGGCTGAGATGAGGAGAATGAGATGGGGAGTGATGAAATATGGACTTGGAATGAAGGATTGGTAGTTGGTTCATCAGTCGGCTTGAGTCCTGTAGATGCGGAAAAGGCGCTGGTGATGATGTGTGTGTGGTATGGGAATGGGGGTGTGTTATTGGAGGGTGCATGTGCATTTAACGCAGTACGCAGTACGCAGCAAAGTCTTGAAATGATGAAATCCCAAGGCCTCACGAGCCCCCGCTTTGCTAAGCTGCTATCCGGCCTTCGTACCTCGTCTTTTTTCCCTTCAAATCTCCTTCAGGCCTCTAGATCTAGATGAGTTGGG
>JACBAH010007431.1:0-30586 GCA_014282315.1 Neospermospora avenae | reverse complement strand
GTGTAAATGCGGTGGCAGGGGAACGAAGCCGATGAGGTTGAAAGGTGAAGCCGAATGGTCGAAGTGGGATGGAATGGCGAGTAATGCGCAGGGGAAAGTCCAGCCTTGCGCTATTTTAGAGTTTGGTAGCCGCAACGCTAGTACCTTATGCATCAACATGTTCTCGAAGTCGTGAAGCTCCAGGCAGTTTTCGAGCCTCATGTCACCTCATAGTACATATTTCGGGAAATGGAATATATCCTCATCTGTTCGCCATCATCACGTTGAAAAATTCCTGCATATTTCTCGCTTCGGATCGTCACCTACATACGTTCGCAATAGAAGATAACTTCTCTCATTTGCTGCACACCTGGCTGCTGAATGCGACACAAGCATAAATAGAAAGCATCCTCTGTTTCCCCTTCGAGCCCATCTGAAGCTACCTAGAAAACGACACCATAGCTACGGGAACAGGTCATCACTAATCAGGTCGAAAGCCGTTCGAGAGTCTCTGTACGCATACTTCCGATTGGCGCAATCACTACGAAGTCAAGATTCCATCTAGCACGCATCAACTAGCCGGAGCTTGCGCAACAGGGGGAGGAGGCCCAGTGAATTGCTTTCTGGCTGTGAGGGAAGGGTTCAGACAGAATGGTGTTGTCTTCGAACGGCATAGTACAGGAGTACTGGGAGCCACTGAGCCAGCATGGAGATCACCACAACGCAAACTTGCTTTCGAAAGTGCGGCAGCAGATTCACGAGAATGGCATTGTACGGCCGAAGGGATATACCGTGTCATGGCACTCGAATCCCGAAATCGAAAAGCACCACTTTGGCCATGCCCACCCAATGAAGCCCTGGAGACTTACACTAGCCAAGAGTCTGATCATGTCATACGGAATGCATGCCGGGATGGATACATATGTTTCACGCCCAGCATCGAGGGAAGAACTGGAGGACTTTCACAGTGAAGAATACCTTGATTACCTTAAGACGGCCAAAGTAGTGCTGCCGGACGACGATACCCCGAAGGACTTCAATCTAGGTGGTTCAGACTGTCCGATTTTCGAAGGTTTGTTCAATTATTGCTCTATGTACTCCGGAGCATCGATCGATGCAGCACGGAAACTTTGCAATAACGAATCGCAAATTGCAATTAATTGGTCGGGCGGCTTGCATCATGCAAAGAAAGCGGAAGCGTCAGGATTTTGCTATGTAAATGACATCACATTGGCCATCCTACAGTTATTACGGACGTACCAGAGAGTTCTGTATATCGATATTGATGTCCATCACGGGGACGGTGTAGAAGAAGCATTTTGGTCAACAGATCGGGTTATGACTCTGTCGATACACAAATACGACGGCATGAACTTCTTCCCGGGTACCGGTGATCTTGACAGGACCGGGCCAACAAATGAAGGCAACCCAGGTGCTCACCATGCCATTAATGTTCCTCTGCTTGATGGAATAGACGATCATCAGTACATTTTCCTCTTTAAGACCATCGTAAGCAAGTGCAATGAGCACTTCAGACCCGAGGCTATCGTTTTGCAGTGCGGTGCAGACTCACTGGCTGGGGATCGATTGGGACGCTTCAACGTTCAAGTTCAAGGTCATGGAGCATGTATAGCATACTGCAAATCCCTCGACATTCCACTCTTACTGGTCGGTGGTGGAGGCTACACTCCCAGAAACGTAGCAAGAGCATGGGCGCACGAGACTAGCATCGCTATAGGATGCGACAACACCCTGAGTCCTATCATTCCACAACACACACCGTATCGATCACATTTCCGACACGAAACCATCTTCCCGACACTGGAACAAATTCTCGGCGACCCTCGACCGAACAAGAACACCAAGAAGAAGATTACAGAGATCATTGAGTCTATAACAGAACAACTGAGACTTGTAAATCGAGCGCCGAGTGTGCAGATCAAGGCTATTCCACCGGATCTTATGGGTGTTAAAGACGAGTACGACTCTTTGATCAGGTGTGAACAGGAGGATCTTGAGGATCTTAGACGTGATCGAGAGGAGGGGCTGGGTGTTCCAATGGAGCATTGAGATGTCACTGTTCAATTATACAAAGCGAGGCGTTGATGGTTGCTGGAGCGGCACCGTTCCCTGGCGTTTCGTTATATGATTATTGTCTGTTGGAAAGAATGTTCAGCTAGAAGTGAATAGCTTAGAGTAGATCGTAAATACTTCATGTTGAAAAGAAGTGTATTTGATACTTTGGAATATAGCACACCTCTTATGTTCTGAATATTTACAGACGCCTGACGACATTCTAGACATTGGCTACTTGACCAACCTTGAGTAGCTCTAATCAAAGACGCCAGATGTATGGAGCCATGTATTTTTATTAGTTGGCTCGAAATGATGTGATGGCATTTTTGTACCTCGATGACCTGCTCAAATTTTACGAAATAAAGGCACATCATCACTCGTGATTCTCTGCACGAATTCCGGATCGGGATCATAAAGCATGACATGGAAATGTTCCACCGAAGCAACAGATTTCAGACTTTGCCAATTTTTGAACCAAAGAATCTACCGGTGTCACTCACTCATCAGCCCTCCACTCTCCATCAGGAGTCGCGGATCACGAATCAAGATTAACACAATCAGATTCAGACTTACATTTTCCTTACCCACCTCATCCCCAAACGTCCTCGACACAAAGCTTTCAATCTCATTCCTCGCCTCATCCGTCAAATCCTCCGTCGTGGGATCCTCTTCCGCGTCGAATTTCGTCCAAACAACCAAATGCACGATCCTTTCATCAACGCCATACGGCCAATCATTCCACAGAATCCTCACATCGTCACTCTCCTCAAAAGGTTTCCCTGCCGCAATAATCGGCTCCGGCCATCTCAACCTTTCACTCAGCACAAAATTCATCACGCTCCCATACTTTCCTTTCAGATAATGATTGTACTTCAAATACCTTCTTAGATCCGAGGGCTTGCGCTGAAGTACATCAAGTGCATTGATCGCAATCACTTCCCGCACCTCGTCCCAGGTCAGGATGTGATAGGAGCTGTCGGGAGTGCCAACTATCGAAAGTTCTTTGGGCGAGAGGTCTCGAAGATAGATTGGACAAGTGGCTTCTCTTTCTGCGTCTGGAACATCGATTTGCCAATATGGAAGGGTGGTGGAAGGATTGGGATTGCGATCCAGGGTAGCCATTTCAGGGAGAGGTTATTATGGCTTTGAGTGCTTTGGCGGTTGTGAGATTGTGGATTCTAGGATGTCTTGAACTTGGATAAGCTTTGATCAATTCGATAATCGAGACTCTTTTGAATGGTGCTGTGAATTGATTGCTGCTTTAAGTAGTTCAGCCGATGCCAATCACTACTTCTTCTCTCATAATTTAGACACCAAGTTGTTACACTTTCACTTTATGGCATTCTTGCTAGAGGGCATTTAACTTGTGATCTCCTCTGCCTGTAAAACGTTAAAAATAACATTTTGAAACTCACTGACGCAAAAGATCCAGACAACCACATGCCTACGACTGCGCGACCGCCTTATCAGCTACCAAGCAATCGACCAAGCCTTCTAGACCTGCTTACAAGGCTCGCGTATTCTCGAACTCCACCAGCAATCTCCGGACTGTGCTCGAGCAAACTTCTCCATCCCACCTTCCCACCTTTCCGGCCCTTCACACTGGTTTCGCAGCAGTTCGTGCCCTGGCAGCCATCCATGCTCCTGCCAGAGAAAACGTTATATCACGTCTCGGCACTCCTATCACAACAAGCACAACCTTGCGCCCGCTGCTAACGGCCGATGCACGAAAGCAGTGCATCCATCATCCATCCACACGAACCCGTCGGATTGCCTTCCGTACGGATGTACCTGAAAGTCAAGCAGGGGCCTAGAAGAATATCCACTGAACAGCCTTCGACGAGATGCTGTCATCCATCTCAATTGGGTGATTCCTGACTTCGCCCTCCGTGATCAAGGATCCAGGATTCTTGGGAAGAGAAAAATCGCCGTGCGGGAAGATAAAACCGGAGAGTTGTGGTGTTTGTTTTGCTTATAGAGCTGGGTTGTTTCTCTTTGATTTATCTTTGATGCTCCTCCACGCTTTTGCCGTTACTCCACATTCTTTTGGTGGTTTGTTTCGTTCCTGCTCCTTTTGGTAGCAAGTCACTCTTTAGAAGGAACGGATTGGCGACTCTTACTCTCGTTAAATTTCGAGTTACGCTTGTTGCTTCGTCCATTCACTCGGTGTTTGTCCTTGACAATAGCAAGATATTGCAGTAAATTATTCGTGTGCTTGCCTCACGAGGTCGGTAAAATCGACAACACTCGTTTTACGCCCCTACACCAACAACAGCAAATCACAGAGACGAAGCAGGAAAGGAATTCCCGACTCATCTTGGCGACAACCGATCTCAGAACCTCGAACGCCGGGTCTTCCCATATTTTACACAATCTCCATCATCGCAGCTGCATGAACATTCCTCGACGACCCTCGATTGCTCGTACCAGAACCTAACACAAAACAACTACAACCACCATGGGCAAACCACGCAAACAAAAACACGTTCCGCGACCCTCTCCACTTCAACAAGTGCAGCTCACACGACCTGTCTCGCAAGCTCCGTTGAGCGCCGGTCTGGTTCGGGACCCAATGTTTTGGAAACGGTTTTCTACTGCGGTGCATGCGTCAGAAGATGTCGATCTGGAAAGAGGACGAAGTGATTCTGCGAGTACTGTTGATTCAAAGAAGAGAGTGTATGTTATCTTGTCGCCGCGCTTACACCAGATAGAACTGGAACTGCTTGGCATCAATATCCGAACTGGGCTAATAAATTACAGAGATCGACAGAAAGAAAACGATTGGCTTACGCAGCAAAGAAAGGAGAAGCGGCGATGTCGGTTCATGTGTATCATTATCACACTTGTTGTGATATGTCTCATCACGGGCGGAGCGATTGCCGGGTGGTGGTTCACGCAAGGCCCTGGGCGGTGATCACCAAGAGGGACGGACGACAATGACCTAAAGAACATACTTATGATCTACGAAAACTTGATGACATGATGGGCCGGACTTTGGGGAAAGGGGATGACCCGACAGAGCTATTGGACGCATCGCCGATTGCTCGGCTGATTGCTTAGCTGGGGAATCATACGGTTCGCTGAGACGGTATGCAAAGACAGAAGACGAAGAGCCTCCATACGCGAGAAACTGTTGTGGACCAGCATGACTTTTAGGAGTGGGGAGCGAGGAGAACAGATTACCCGAGTTCGAGGTAGCAAATCAAGATACACTAAAGACAAACATGAAAAACAATAGAAAAGCGAAAAAAAACCCAATTTGGCACACTGTTTCATGGATTTTACGTTGAGACGTTTGCCACATTGTCCTTTTCGTCATCTTAAAGACGGATACTTGACGGCTTCAGGCTCAGGTCCCACGGTTCAGACGCCTTTTCGAGCTGAGGTGGTGTGGCTAAAATGTAGATATGAAGTGCTCATCTACCCATCGCCTGAGATCAAAACAATGGGAGCGTATCAAAAACCAATTTCACATAAATCGAACTTCATTTGAAGGCTAAAGATTGAAGTGGCCAGTATAAGCACTATCTGATAAAACGCATCCAAGTGTTAACGGGAAGGAGTTACAGAGACCAAAAACGGCAAAATCACAGAACTACTCGCAGTGAGGCGGAATGAACCGACCGAGAAGCAAGTCGTCTGTTAGAACCATAAGCTTTATGATGATTTTGAAGAGGCCATTACCGTGACGTACAGTAGCACGTGGGTGCTTGTAAATCGTAACGACGAGGTCTTGTTTCGTTATAGACAGCCGTTGACTGGGTTTGAGATATAACCTTTTTGGTTGAAGGTGATAGGATATGAGAGGGAGAGAGACAAGTTAATCGGTTCTCCCTCTTCTGCAGGTATACTTTCGACGGATTCAGCTCGGCTTTGGCTCTGGAATAGCGTGGAATCCAGAGATACATATGGAAAAGATGTTGAGTTTGCTGAAGACGGATACTGAACTTTCAAGTCTAGGTTGTCTAAACGATGATTTAGGGGAATGAGGAAAGAGAGGCGGAAATAAGAAAGGAAGAATTATTCAAAGTACTTGATAGAAGCAGTAATCAGAGGGATTTCTCTGAGGAATGAGTTTCCAGTACGATATGCATACGCCTGGATCGTCTATGTTGAGCACCTGCTGAAGCATCAGAGACTTCTGTAAGTTATTGACAAAAGAGTTGAATCGGGGTTACAATAATAGCCGTGCCAAGAGCTCGCTTACGTCTGTTTTCTTCCTCGACCTCAACAGCGACGTCCCACCTTCCTAAGACAGCGTTCCACGACATCTACGAGGGTGGAGTAGCTGCTGATATATATATATATGCTATGTGTTTATCCTTTGACGTATGACTTTCGGAGAGTTTCGAGAGACTGCGAAGCAGAGAGTGCCCATTTAAAACTCCAAATACTTATTTGCTAAACTACACAACGTTCGAACGTCCACGATTCTCTCAAATTTATCCATCATAAAGCGTCGACATTCCAGACTGCACATAGCCTGTCAAAATTAAATCTGCTGGACTACTTCTGGGAGGTCTATGCTGCTTGATTCTTGTCGCGGAGCCTTGACGTCTAGACTCACCGACTGCTTGAAGCCATATGGTAGCGAAGCGGGAGAAATGGCAACACTCCACAACAATTCCCGATATCAACTTACAATTTCATGACACTATCAATTGCAACGCTTTATGAAGACTGTATTGACTCAGCCATCCAATGATGAGGCTTTCGAAGATGGGAGGAGGAATCGGTAGCTCTTTTGTAGGTGCCAGTCCTCAATGCTTGCTACCTGGGAAAGTGCTCCGCCTTACTGGCGCTTCTTGATTTGTGGCACATTGCCTTTTTTAAACACCATATTTACTATTTTCCGTCGGTGAGTGACCTCGGGCTCAAGGTCCCAATACTCGCCTTGTGACAATAGACTTGATTTGATCACAGTTCTCATGGGGATTCCGATGAGTGCATGCCCTCGATATGCCCAGTGTATAACTTTAGCCTGGTCTTTTGCGCAGCAGGGCTTTTGGCATGAGTTGTAGGAGTAGTTTCCGTTCAGAAGTCTCACGATAATGCCGTTGACTTCCATTTCAAGCCCATGGCTTCCTTGTAGTTTCCCTCCGCCTTTGTTTGACCTTGATCTCCACACTATGTCCCTGCTTGATGTCGTAAACCAAAGTTTTGATTTATGAAACTAGGGCTCTATAGACCTCAAATTGACTCGGGTTATCAGTCTAAGAATATTCCCAAAGAATCACGTCCAGGCGAATCGAAAGCGGAGGAGAACTGCTTCTAGTATAATTGGACCAAAGCTATTCCAATTCGCTCATATTGAGAATGGAGCCTACTTTCTCCGAGAGAATATCCACGCTACTGATCGTAAGTAATATGATATCCTTCTTAAGAACTTCCCTTACGACAAGGTCAAGGCGCCTTTGGAAAAGCAAGAATTGCCTAGCTCACTCCCCTAGGTAGGTCATCAAATACATTTATGGCTTCGGAGATCTATTTTACGCAATCTCCTGTTTTCGATACTAAAAGTCAAAGATATTGCCAGAGTAACAGTTCAAAATCATCTATAATCTGATGCCTTTACCAATGTAACAAGCTAAGATGAGACGTTAACTCTTTGTCCTAAGTAAATGGCACGAAGAAATACACTGGCTTCAAAGATGATGGGAATACGTCATCCAAGGATGGAGTGGAAGGTTCCATTGCTATAGATGCGGAGGTCATATCGACCTGCCTGGGCAGAACACTAGCTTTCACATAGTGTATAGGTGTTGTTAGCCGGGGACAACATGTTGAGCAACCTGTACGTCTCGGCCAGTCAAACTCACCACCGTCTAAAACGACCACTGCAGGCTTCAAGTTCATCAGACAGCTTGGTCACGGCACATGTGGAGAAGTGGACGACGTTTCGCATCCCGGTACAATACATGCTTTGCTAGGAAGTCGATCCGAACAACCCTCAAGCATCCTCTACATGCGTTAGCTCAGGCTCGACGTGAAGTCATCGCACTTTGTAGCTTGAGAAGTTATCATATCAATGGAGTCGTGGCGTATTATGCCAAGGAGCAAGATCAGTTTCCTGTTATTGTGTCTCCTGAGCAGCAGAAACTCTGTCAAAATACATGCTCAACGATCGTATAGCACCTCTGATCAAGAGTTCGAAACTCTCAAAATAGACGGGCTTTCTAGCTTCTGCTGTCTCATATATATGCACGAACAATCCTGGCAGCATTTCGATATCAAACCAAGCAGTTTTTTTGGTAGCCGGAAGTGAAGTGATGTTGTCTGATTTTGGAAATGCACTTCTTGTGGACAATTCACATGCAAGCTCCTCGTTTGAAAGCAGCTTCGCTATCACTCCGATGTACTGTGCTCCAGAGCTGGCAACCAGAACTCCAAAGAAATTTACAGCACGAGCTAGCGACATCCACTCCTCGGGTTGCGTTTTCCTTGAGATGGCAACCATAATCCAATGCCAGAGCCAGAAATTATATGAAAGACTCAGAAGATCAGAAACCGGGAATGAGAGCTATGGAACCAACTTCAAATAATCTTGGGCCTAGCCTAGGTACAACATCTGTGGGAGATTAATGAAGCTCTCGGCTCGGCTCAAGAGACCAGTCTTCATGTTATCATTAGCGTGCACTTAGACGATCCAAGCAAGAGACAACAGCTCGATACATTGAGCAATCATATCACTACTATCACTTTTACCACTCGCAGCAGCTCGGAGGATACGTCGAAAGGGAACAGTGTCTATGTGTCAGCACAGCGGACACCAAGGGCTGATTTGGTCATCAATGTCGCTCGCCGATGGTTTGAAAATTGCTCGAGAGATCATCAAAGCTGCACAAAGCCAGCAAAAGCTTCTTTCATTCCTGCATTCTCAATGTCAGGACTACTAGTGGACTTTGTACACCTACAATTGCCAAACAAGTCTTCATGTCCTTACGTCGCGCTTAGCCACTGATAGGGAGATAGCAAGTTCCTCAAGACGACCACTGCAACAGTGAGGGAAATGAGCCAAGGCATTACGATATCTTCACTTTCAGATGCGTTTTCCAATGCTGTCCGAATCACTCGTGCCCTTAGACTTCGATACCTGTGGATTGACTCACTGTGCATCACAAAGGATCAACACGATGACTTGGTCTCAGAGTCCTCCCAAATGCACAAACTTTACTCTAATAGCAGTCTCACCATTACCTTGCTGCCGATTTTAACTTTGCGTTTGACGGCACCAGATCTCTTGCTAAGAAGCCAGAGGCAAAAGATGCTGATCCAATGTGTTTGTCATGTACCAAAGGTTGTGATGAGTTCAGGTACTTGTGTAACGATATACCTACTACCATGCTACTTGACTCCCAATGGTCGAAATGCGGATGGATGATCCAAGAACGTATACTTTCACCTCGACTCCGGTTCCACTCGACAAAACGAACAGCATGGGAATGTCGAGGTACTCAATCAACATTCGACATCATTAGCCAAGTAAGACAAATCCTACAAATGCTTTCCGTCAACAACACAATAGCGAGACTCGAAAAATACAGACAGCCCTCTGTCACCAATGACGCTCAAGAATTTACGAAACTATGGAGGAGCATGGTGAAAGAGTACTCATAACGACAACTAAGTCATCCAGGAGACAAGCTGCCCACCCTTGCTGGACTTGCTTCGGAAATAGCTTCCCTGAGCGGCCACTAGCATCGTGCTGGTCTGTGGAACCACGATCTGATCCACTCTCTGGTCTGGTTTCGAGACCTTTCAACAAACGTCGCTCTAACTCCCTAATAGAAGCGTGCTCCTAGCTGATCCTGGACTTCTGTTGTTAGCCCTGTCTCTTGGCCAAAGGCTATACTTGACTCTCCAGATGATGAAGACGTCAAGGTGTTAGTCTACACACTCACACCAGATTATGAGAGGTCTCCGTGTAGAAGTGTTGCAAGTGTAGGTTATCTCGCTTTACAAGGATCAATGCAAAAGGTTTTAATTGAGGCAACTTGTTGAGAATGGACAGTCAATCATAGTAAGACTACGTAATAGTAGTACTAAGATTGAAAACCTAGATCGACGGCTTATGAGCTACGGTCTAGCTCGTATAATAATAACATGTATTAGTAGTTACTTTTTCCATAGAAAATCGAACCTCATCGGATTTCAATCAACACAACTTAATCTTACGATGTCCTGGATATGAAAGCTCGATACCTTTCGCTTTCGCACAGTGAGATTGTTTGAATTCCTCAACGTTACACAAAATTGGGCATGCATTTTGAATATAGCGCTTGTGAGCTGTGGTGTTTGCGGGTCTCCATTGGCGAGGGATTACTACTAGAGCAGATCCAGAAGAGCGCTTCTGATACGTTTCGCAGGGTTGGTGTTTATCGACTCCTCAAAAATGGACTGGGGCTGTCAATCTGGACGAGATTCGGAAAGTTGACGTTCGCTCTGATATCATGGTCTAGTCCGGGCCTAGTATTCATCTCCTTCATCCTCTTTCCTATGAAATTAAACTTCCACTTTATCTCCGCTCAATGCTCGAATAAAGCTTCGACGCGAAGTCAAATTGGAACAAAAATTCTTCTGGAACGCTGAATACATTATAGATATCACGTACTTCTGGCAAATATACATTCATCTAGGGTTCTTCTACACTGAGTTCTGAGCATTACTAGTGTACCTATCTTTCGATGCGTTCTCGGCTATTTTCAATTTGACTTCTGGTGTCTTCTTTGTATTCGGTCATAAAATAAATGGCTACATTAAACGGAGCATTGATGACAATCGACGTAGAATTGAAAGACTGTCAATAAATTGCTATATAGACTAGATCTCTTCATTTAGATACAGGTAAGGACCATTTATCAGATTTCCGTTTCTTCGGCTACTTTTCGCTTAGTATCGCGGGTTGAACTAGAGTAAACACAGTTTTTCTTCAAGGCGTCAAAGAACAAAACTATGATTGTGATCGAGAGTGTCTCTGCACAGCAATAACATGTTATATATGATGATGCACTCTGTAGGACGTAAACTATACTTGCCTTTTGGCGAGGATCGCTTAGAATACAGGTCATCAGCAGTGTCGAGAATAATCGCTTTCATAGACCTTCTGGCATTACAATCGTTTTATTGTACCGACCAGTGTTCGGTTCTACTTTACAAGCTTCAGGTCATCAAACGGAGTGAAGCATCGACGAGAGGTCTCCAGTGCTCGACTTCCCGATCTGGAGGTTCTCACGTCCCTATCAGCGAAAGTACAAAACGAACGTCGAGACGCCTCAGAATGCAATGCATCCTATCTTCAACACCCTCTCTGGAACATCTCAACCTGGCCATATACATCCCCACATACCCACGTCCCGTCCCATACCCCGACATGTTCCTTCCTTGTCTCTTGCATGTCAACTCACATATCTCCTGCACCTGCAGCATGCGCACCCCAAGTCAAGAACCAAACTCCGAGGTCCAGGCTCAAGCACAAGCTCTTCAAGCTTTCTCTCTCTTCGCTGATCGGCATCATCGATATCAGGATCTTGGTAACAGCAAGAACAAGCGGAGACTTGCTCCTGAACCAGCAAAGCTCTACGACATCTACTTGCTTGCTCCGAAGTCGAAAACAGGTCAGGTACAGAGAGAGCTAGATCTATGTCATTCTCAACACATCCGCCTCCTCATTCCCAATCGCAGAAGTACTACATACTCGTATCGTAATTAAATCTTACTCTAATACTCTTCCGTAACATCTTTCAAGACTCATTTTCTTATCTCCACCAAAGACAAGAACCACCAAGCCACATTTCGCCAAGTAGATAAGAGTTCAGCCACAAATACAGCCAAGGTCTCGCTTCCATTCCATCGCTCTCTGCCGTGCATACAGATCGGACTTAACCAGGAGTAATTATAGCAGCCTGTTCATCACACGGTATGGATTTGTAAATCGGAGATGTGGATTAGAAATTGTTACTGACAATTACATTTCCTGAGGTTGTAAATGTGTATGAAATGGCAAATGCACGGATTTGAACCACTCGAAGAGTTGAAGGTAGAAGACTGTTCGATACTACAGAAGGTAAAGGGATAGTCAAAGAGTAGATATCATGTCTATTGGCGGTATAATTACAAAAAAAAAGATAGGTTGGTATATTTCAGCCATAATTGGCAGCACACGGGATATCGCTCAAGGTAACTCCATTTCCAACCAAACCGATGTTCCAAAATCCCCCCTCGAACCCGAGAACCGAGGCCGAACAACAACGACCCGCTCATCTCCATCAAGGTAAATTAGGTAACGATGCAACCAAAAAAATGAGACGCTGATTATTGTATTTATTGCCTGGTGGCAGAAGCAGGCGGCGTTCCGATACGACGCTTCTCTTTAATGGCATCCTCAGCGGCAACACCATGACGATCACCTAACACGCCGGTGTGCTCATGTCCGCTCGATGATTCTCCTTCTGGCGCGTGGCCATTGATCATCTCGCTGTGTGCTGGGATGCCATGACGATCGCTTGGGTTGATATTGCTCTCCGTCTTCTCGGGTTCGTCGGTCGCTGGGGTCCAAGCGAGGTAATCTCTACGGACCTCAACGTAATCGTATGCGAACTCTCCGAGTTGATCGTCATCCATTCCGAGTAGTTCAGCTTCTTCTGATGCACGGAGGTGAAGACCAGGGATGTAGTTGATTGCATATGCCAGGATGGCAGATACAACGAAAGAGTAGGCAGTGACGGCTACGACATAAGCAACCTGAATGTAGAGTTGCTTGTAGTTGTGGTTGAGCCAGCCACCAGTGATCCCGTTGTTGACACCATCAAGACCAATGATATAGTCTGCGCCGAAAAATGCGTTGAAAATGAGTCCGACCATGCCAGCGACGCCGTGCTCAGCGAACACATCCATACTATCATCAATTCGGATCCAGAACTTGACTAAATTATTGTTAGTACTTGGCAACGTAAATGAAAGTCATGTCAAACTTACTCTTAGTAGCCAAATTAGAAATTACACCTGCAAAGATACCAAGGATAATCGATGCCCATGGGGTGATGAATCCAGAAGCCGGAGTAGCGGCTACGAGGCCTGAAATGCATCCGGAACACCAGCCAACCATTGACCATTTCCTCGCAAGGCGGTAATCCATAAGACACCAAGAGATCGAGCCGAACATGGCAGTCAAGCAAGAGTTCCAGCATGCCATGACAGCGCGCAAGTTGGCTCCGAAAGCAGATCCACCGTTAAAGCCCAACCATCCGAACCACAGAAGAATCGTGCCGAGAGTGATGAGAGAGACGTTGTGAGGGCGGAAGTTCAACATCATCTTCTCTTGGCGTCTGCCGAGGACCATAGAGTATGCCAAAGCAGACATACCAGAAACGATCTCGACGGGTCCACCTCCAGCATAGTCGAGGACACCATAGTTGAACGCCCATCCGTTGACATTCCAGACCCAGCAAGCGACTGGACAGTAGACGACCGTTGCCCAAGCGAAGATGAAGACCAAGGCGGGAATAAGGCGGCCACGCTCAGCAACGGCTCCCATAACAATGGCAGCTGTGACACCACAGAATTGAAGCTGGTAAATGTTAGTTCGTGCTCAATCATCTTGAGCTACAATGGAAGCTTACCTGGTAGAAAGAGTATAAAAGCTCAGGGATGAGTGGTGATCCTGGAGATGGCGTTCCGAGAGTGTGCATCAGACCGAAATGTCCCAAGTTTCCAATGTATCCATTTGTTGCAGATGCGCTGAATGCGAGCGAGTAACCCCAGAAGTACCATTGGAAAGTAATGATCGAGAAAGATGCCATACACGCCCAGATCATAGACAGAGCAGACTTGCGTCTTGCCAAACCGGAGTATAAAAAGCCTAGGCCTGGTACCATGACCAGAACCATAGCAGAGCAGACGAGAATATACGCTTGGTCGCCGGGGGAGAACCATTGATTCAGATTTTCGGTAGCTGTTTAGAGATCAGTCAGTAAAGTACAGAAAACATATTTATATGCGGCAATTTTGGGTTGCAGAAAATGCTGCTTGCTTGGCTTCTTACCAGAATCACCACCATTGAACCCAGTGCCATTGTATTGCGTGGGAGGGCCAGTCCACGCATAGTTGGGAGCGAAACCAGAAGACATCGTGTGTGGATGTTAATTCTCGAATTCGATATTCCGTGGGCAGAACTGCCAAAGTTCCGAAGTCGGCAAGAATAAGCCGATTTCCGTAAAGCGCGTCCTGATGTCCTTGAGAGACACAAAGGCTGTTGCTGGTGAACCACAAGAGGTCAGGGTCGTAGGTAGGTAGAGTTACAGACTTTCTAGAGGACTAAACCTATCCCAAACGCGAGTGGGAGGATGTAGATATAAGTAGGTCTGCCAAGTATCCGGGTGAGATAGAGGCGTTCCTGTCAACCTACTATCTATTATCTGGCGTCGGCGAAGTGGGCAATGTTTGAGGACGATTAGAGCTAGCTGGACCAAACTACTCTGCACTGCACATGGGGAAAGACAGAACAGAATCATAGCAGAAGAGAAGGGGATCTGGGTCCTTTAGTAGTCCTCCCGCCACGCCAGCCTGTGTGCTATCCATGCTGATGGTTGAGTTCGGGTTGACCTCCCACGCATCCACTTTATGGATTGATACCGTAGCAAGTAGCTTGCAAGCATGATGGGCTTGGGGACGAGATGAGAGGACGGGACGAGAGGGCAAAAAAAAGCATGGGCCAAGCCAGACAGACAGACAGACTGACTGACATTACATGGTATGGCATGGCTATAGAAGAGATTTGAGCTGTAGGCAATTCTAATCACAAATAACCATTTTCCAGTCCTCGATGCCCTGGCGGCGTGAGGCTGTGGTAAGAGATCTGGGACTTGGCGCTTGGTCCCGCTAGATCTGCGCCGGATATGGGCCTGGTCTTGTGCCTAACCGCACCTGCGCACCTTATCTCTGGGAAGCTGACCCTGTAGACAGTCTCATTCGTCAGCCATTGTATGCTTTGTCCAGGACGCCCCCGCGTCGTGTTTTGTGCACTTCTTCATCGGACGGGTAAAAGCATAAGAAACCCATACCGTACTCCTGTCGCCAGCCTGTGCGCGCGGGTTGAGAATCCCAGGGAGCTAGCTAGCTGCCTTATAATTACTCGCGGCTGCTCCGGTCTGGCAAGCGGTGACACAGGCCGTGAGTAAAGTGTTCGATCGTATCGAGAATCCGCAACCCATTGGATGGATTGGTATGGGGCAATCCCGGACACCTTCAATGGTGCTGCGAACTCGCAGCGACACCTGAAAGCATCTCTCGCACAGAGCATCCCCAGAGTATCTAGATTCGAAACGAAACGTGTTCATCTTGAATCTTTCTTGAAGGACTGGGTAATTTCAATGCAAGCCTTGTCTGACTTCAATAGTATGAAGTAACTTCAATAAAAGGCAGCATCTGAATCATACAAAATCGATCATCCAGGGCCAATTATTTTAAACATTTTCCAACTGTGTTTACTTTCGCCCCTGTCAAGCTACGAACTCGTATGTCAGACTGCAAGACCTTAACTTCGTAAAGTTGTGGGGTACCATGCAGTGGCAGGTACCTTCGTACTCCGTATGCTTCATGCAGCAAGGACGGTATCATACAGCCCCTCGAACATATCCCATTTGATCCCCAAGCAACGGTCAAATTTCTGACAGAGAAGCGCCTTGCAACGGGGTGTCAGATTGGTGATTATGAACATCAAAAATGTCAAGATCTAATACCATAGTGTCATCGTAGCCGGCGTATCGGAACGCGATCGTGCTGTTCCTGGGCGCATGTACAAATACACATATTGACACCGTCAAGCTCATGACACAATCATGGTTGGCAGGACTAGGGATCTGTCCAAGCAAGACACAAGGTCTTATTGTCGATCAAGCGTATCCAAGAAGGGAAAAAAGTAGCATGGTCTTCAATGCCCTCCTCACGTTACTGGAATTGTAACGAACCACTGCAAGCCACTTCTCTCCTTTGAAAAATGAAGATGTCTGCAACAGGAAACTTTTCACATGTATACGGTTAAAAGAACGTTCAGCTCCAGAACCAGCTATACCTCTGCATGTTTTGCATATTTGCACCTTGGTACTCCGCAGATATATATATCAGAGTTTTCGCTCACCCTTTCACTCCTTGCTCACCTCATCAAACAAGACTTCGGCTACAGTACAACACAACACCGCAGACCGCATCCTGAAAGTGCATTTTCGTCTTCCCCCCTCTTCCGTCTCACACTTCCACATCAGCCGAATGAATCAGCTCCGATGCAAAACAAAGCGCCCTGGGCATGACGTCCGATTTGACACTTAAAACTTAACTCTCGACATCCCCGACACCTCTCAGAGGCCAAAGATAAAGGTATTCCCACCAGTCCCAATAGCAGTCAAGCGCCATTTAGCCTTATCTGTCGTTGCAGAAAGCCAATCAGAGCGAGGCATGTGCCGAGGGCATTACAAAATCGTTTGACTGCAATTGTGCACTTTGATCCTAATCTGGGGCTAGGAGCGCCAGGTCAGGGCAGGGCACCCATGAGAGGGCTAGTGGGTCCCGAGAGGTCCTAGCTGCTCCACCTCGGTCGGCATATGGAACCATATTTCCGGGATTCTGGAAGCTGTGGAAGAAAAAGTTGAAGATGGAGGATAGACAAGATTAGTAAGATATGAGAATTGAGGCAGACCAAGCCAGTTTCAAATTCTTCTCTGGCCTGGGGAAAACTTCCTTTAAGTTGTCAGCTACTGTATTCATTAGATACTTATATGGACTTCAGAGTATTGCTTTTGTAATGTCCAGGAGCACCTTCCCTATATTGAACTATAAGTCATATAATAGTTTGATGACTGATTTATGACTGAAAAGTTCTTGCTTTGCGGTTCAAGAACCAAAGTCGCCTTGGGCCTTTAATTCGTGAAAGAGAAATTTGAGTTGGAGAAAGAGTTTCTTTGCAACTAGTTTTAAATATCAGACTGTGGTTTCTGCACTTGCAATACAGTGCAAGATAGTGTTATGCTTTGACACGGCATGAATGTACAATATGAGGAATT
Source organism: Neospermospora avenae (assembly GCA_014282315.1). Taxonomy (NCBI): domain Eukaryota; kingdom Fungi; phylum Ascomycota; class Leotiomycetes; order Helotiales; family Ploettnerulaceae; genus Neospermospora; species Neospermospora avenae. The sequence continues at coordinate 13,478 of JACBAH010007431.1, read as the reverse complement.
TGCCCTTTGGGAGGGAAGGGATACAAGGCTTTGAAGCCTTATCACCCTGCAAGAGGAGGCTTGGAAGTACATCTAAGTGATATAGGTATGGAAACAAGAGATTGAAAAATTTGCAAACACCAACATGCGAGATAAAATACTTTGAAAAAGCCTTAACACACACTTGATATTGACTCAGAGTTTGGTGACGTGGTAGTGGAAGTTCCGGGAAGAATGGTTAAAAGTACTTGGTTCTTACTCCGAGTAACTCAGGCTCCCACATGAATAGCTAGGTAGCCTGGATGTGGGGGCGCCCTCCTGTGCGCTACCTTGCTCCGGAATCGGATGTGAGGCTGTGAAGCTTTCAAAACATTACTCAAGCCTCGCTCTCATCATGGCATTTTTGTTTGAGAGCGTACCATCTTCTCCTTCTATCGGATACATTCGATCCGTGTGGTCACTTATAACGACAATGGAATTGCAAGTCGTTTCGTAAGTCCATGTCCATTACTGTAAAGAAGATAACCAAATCTACTAAGAAAAATACAACAAATCCTACAAATCATCGTGCCTTTTTCCCAGATTCAAAAAACGCCATCGGTATAATGCAATGATAACCACAAAAGAAATCGCCAATCTAAATCACACTATCTCCTGCAGGCATTGAGCTCTGCATCGATATCCTAGAAGTGTTGCTTTCCGGTGCTACTAATCTGACCGTCTTCTTTGGTTTAGCAACCAAGACCTGGGCAGGGCACACAACAATCTCTTCGTCTCCTTCTCCACTATCATCGCCCTTCTTCACGACCAACGGGAAGAGAACTATTCTCACTACGGCCTTTTGGCCCTCAAGCTCTTCATTGGAGACATTGTCCCCACTACGCTCGTTCATCAACGCTGCATTGAAAGACACTTTGCTTGCTAAGTCTCCATTGGCATCGTATTCTGGTTGAAGGGGCGGCAGCATCATGTATTCTGCACGCTGACATCTCATCTCAACGGAAAGGTCGACGGCGGCTTTCATGACCCGGGTCAACTGCTCCTCGATTTGTTTCTCGAGATGACTTGGTGGTGGGAGGATCTCCGACAAGGTTTCGAGAACTGCGTGCACAACAGCCTGTGTGTCCTGTTCACGTTGAGAACGGAACGCCTCGCGTTTGGCTAAGAGGGTGAGGGTCGTTGCGCGCCATTGGTGAACTGCCGATGCAGGTCCAACTTCTGAAAGCGTCTTCTCCAAAGATTTAAGCTTCTGCCTCTGCTCTCTGTCCATACCGAAAAGGTATCTTGTGAATATAAATTCCCACACCATTGTCATTGTCATCGACATGAACACGTCCCGACGCTTGACTCGATCTGCGAGGTAGTTATCGACGTCCGATCCGTCCAGTATTGCATTGTCGAGTCGATCAATGGTCTTGTCGTTATTGATCTCGCTTGTAAGTCTGCAAGCTCGCATATCGGAAAATTTCGAAAACCTGAGGACCCATTGCTGAACATGCTGGCATAGTTGCTGGCAGGCGTTATCAAAGTAGTCCTCATCTCTGATAGTGAGGAATTCAAGATCGTTGGCTTTGGATGCAAGGATTTGTCTTTGCATGTCCCGAATTTGCTCTTTGGCTGCATCCAATTCGGCTCGCAACTGAGCTATCTCGCGGTCTTTATCTGCCACTGCATTTTGCACCTCGTTCCTCACGATACCTTCCATACCAGCTGACAAGTTTGCATGTGCATCACGTACTTCTTGTAATTCTCGAGCAGTCTGTGTATGTTGCGATTCGAGCACACCATATTGATCTCCATGCTGTCGCGCGATTGTCACATTCGCACTAGTCAACCCTGTATTGACTTCGGAAAGCCTGGTAACTTCATTTTGTAGCCATTCGAGAGTGCGCTTGAGGCTGTCGATTTCGGCATCCTTCTCGACCAGAGCGGAAGGCAAATTGAGACCGGATTGTAATGCATAATCGGCTTGGGCTTTAGCTTCCGCTAGCATTCGATTTTCGGCAGCTAATTGTTCAAGTTTCTGTTCGAGATCCAGTACTTGCATGCTTTGTCGTCGGCGCATCGAGTGGGGTCGAGTTGGAGATCGTGGTGAGCCCATGCGGCCTTCACCAAAGCCGTCCTATATTTGGCATATCAGTACAATTCAAAAAGACAATTACAATTAGACCTACATAGACATCTGCCATATCTTTGGCCCGCGCCCGACCCTCGTTTGCCGTTGGGTTTGCTGTGTTGACAACCGAAGCTGAATTTCCTGAGGTTGCAAGCTCAGCTTCCTTGGCAAGATCCGGCTTAGACCGTTGGCTGAGAGACCTCAGGTCTCCACTTTTTCGATCGCTCCTTCTGAGCGGTGGGGTTCCGGATCTGTTGCTCGTGGTACTGTCAGGTCGGTTTATGTCCGGTGTACGAAGTCGATTGATATTGGAATTGGAAGTTGATCTTTGACTTTGTGCGCTGCCAGGACGCTGTTCTTGACTGTGCTTCCGTGCAGCAGCAAACCCCAGAGTCGCTCCTGCAATAACTGCACCAGCTTCCATATCACTTATTCCCCTGGACCGCTCTGCTTTGGGTATTGAAGAGGTAAGCTCAGCATATTTGCCTTCCTTGGGTTGATCGAATTTGGAAGGAGTGCTTGAAAGCTCGTCTTCCTTGTGTGACTCTATAGATCGTGATGATGGGATGCCAGAATGGTAGTTATCCTTGCCGCTTTCGCCTTTCCTCTCGAGTGATCGCGTTGATGTCGGTTCCGAGTACTTATCAAACTCCGATACTTGGAATGTGATCCTCTCAGGGGACCGAGAAGAAGAAAGTTTTGGCTGTGGAGTTCGAGGGAAGTCTGCAGGTTCAGCTTGCTGGAAATGCTGCATCCTTTGCTTCACTAGACTTTGTCCCTCTGCCTTTCGCGAGCCATGAATGGTAGGCGTCCGATGAAGCTCTGTATGCTGATCATCCTTGTTCCGTTGTGAAGGCAAGAGATCTCGATTTGTGGTCTCTTCATGGTGATGCTTTGTAGGAGTGGACCTCTGCGCCTGATAGAAATCGGTAGCTGTTTCGCCCTTTGGTCGCTTGGAATCATGAGACCCAGAAGACGGCTGCTCCTTAATATGGTGCTTAAAATGGTGACTCGTATCTTTTGTGCTTTGAGATTGGTGCAGGTCGACAGTCTCCGAATCTTCATCTACAGATGGCCACGACAGCCTTTCTAGCGCATCATCGGAATGTTTGACTGGAGCCCGCGTCTTCTCTGCGGGGGAGAAGTCACGTAGATGCACACCGCTGTCGCGTACGTGCTCATGCTCATCCGAAAACCCTCGCTGCACTGGGATAGGAGATCCAGTGACGAACGCACTATCCCGATTCGGGTCCATATCATAGCTATGGTGATAATCCGACTCTAGTTGGTTTGAGCTCTCCTCGGGCACAATTGGAAGGTCAGACAGCCTGGAATGGGAGGATCTGCTCAGTGGACGCTCGGTTTGCAGATTTCGAGGGCTTCTAGGTGTTGAAACGTCCCTATTGCTGTGCTGCCGGTCAAACAAATCCCTGGACGGACTGGATATTGGTACTTGGCTGATTTGTGGCTGATCGAATGAGCCTCCTCTATCTGTAGAAGACTCGAAAACTGTTGGTGCGTTGACAGCAGACGATTGAGCGACTGACTGAGCTAAATCGCTGTCTTGCAACGATTCGAAGTCCCAGGCATCGGAAGCGCTCTTCTTTTTCTTTCTGTCCTTTTTCTTGCTAGAAGAGACAACAAATGGATCGGCTGGATCGTTCGGCTTGCTGTGAAGGTCTGGAAGGACACGATCTTCTGGAGTGCCTTGACTCGAGGCAGGATGGATGTCGGTTATAGGGCTGCGAACGTCACCTAGAAGTGGCTCTGACTTTGCAACATGGGCTGGGGAGCTTGGCCTTATAACCTCTGTTGCGGAGGTAGAAAGTGACCGATCCTCATCGGCAGTCGCTTCTCGGACCACTTCTGAGATTGCAGCTGTTTGTTCTTCATCATGCTGTGGAGGTGACCAGAAGCCATCGCTGTCATCGTCTAATTCCTTCTCTTCTTCGTGTATCTTGGGATCGGCACCTTCCCATAGCGCCGGATCATCAAAGATGTCGTCCTCGCGGGGAGCTCTGCGGTCGATGCTCTTCTTCTTCTTGTCTTTCTTGGAAAGCTTCTTGGTAGGGGTAGCAGTCTCGGAATTTGGACCCTTAATAGTTGCCGCTGCCCCACTTAGGAGGGCGGCACCAGCTATGGTAGCCCCCGATGCTACGACCGCCTGTATGTTACTCGACTCTGCCTTTGGGCTCTCCTTGAGATCTCGGCTGCTAGTCGTGGGGAAAGAATCTGTCAAGGGTGTGGACACCGAAGAGATAGAATTCCTCTTCGTTCCCTTCTTCCCTTTCTTACTGGGACGTACGAAATCGTCCATAGGGGTCGAGTCGACGGTGGGTGCGATATGTGAAAGAGCTTGATCTTCGGCGATTTCATTGATGATAGGCACGTCTCTGACAATCTTCGCTTCCTCGATTTCGTCTGCCCAGGAAGTCATTTGTGCAGGGCCTGCATCTTTGTCGTTGCTGGCTACGTCAACAATTGATTTTCGCTTCTTCTTATCCTTCTTTGATAACTTCCGGGAGAGATCGCTAGTAAACAAGTCTTGCTCTTCGGAATTGGTCTCAAGCATGATCGGCATGTCATTTTGATCCTGTCCGGGAATGGAAGTCGATTTCTCGTCCTTAAGAGACGTGAAGAGATGTGGCTGGACAGGAGTACTTGGCACGCTGTCAGAATCAGCTCGGGAATCCTTCCGACCTTTCTTGACCTTCGCCTTCCCTTTGGTGGGAGCGAGCCCGAAATCATCATCTAATGGCTGCTGGAGCTGTTGGCCCTCATCCTTGGTAAGCGACTGTGACTGTGATGCTTCCGAAATTTTGATGTCTTGGGTTCCTATGGTTCCTGCCGTTGTGGCGACATCCGATGGGCCCTGAAGTTGGTCCTGGACTTGTATCTCTTCGGTTGGAGTGGAGAGTCCAGACTTTCGCTTGTCCTTCGACTTCTTCGATGATTTGGACAGGAAGGCAAATTCGTCTTGTTGAGACGGCTGACCATGAGTTTCTGCAATCGTATGTTGTAAAGTTTCGGGTATGTGGTCGTTTTCAATGTCATGCGGAGCTGGCAGATTCCCCTCAGTAGTATCGTCGAGTGCTTGTCCTTCCTCGATGGGGGTGGAGAGTCCTGACTTGCGCTTCTTGTCTTTCTTCGATTTCTTGTTTGTGGAAGATCCCCACTCGTCATTTACTTCTTCACTAGGGATCGGTTCTGATTCCATATCACGACTTGCTGGCTCCTCCACCTTGGACGTGGTCTGCGTTGAATCAATTGATGTTTCCGCGAAATCGAACTTGTCTTGCTCGGGCAAGGTTGTTGAAGTTTGCTCGGCATCAGTCGAAATTTCGGATTTTCGCTTCTTGTCTTTCTTGTCCTTTTTACCCTTCTTAGTTGGTAGTGAGCTCCACTCGTCATCTTCTCGAGCTTCGGCGACCACCCCTGGCTCATCAATAGGAAGCTCTGGCTTATCTGAAGCTCGAGCTTGTCGAAATGGATCCGATGAAGATTGATGATCGATGACCAAAGAAGTTTCCTCGACTGGTATTGACAGACCAGACTTCTTCTTGTCTTTCTTTTTCTTTTTGGAAGAGGTTCCCCACTCATCTGCTTGGTAATCATCAACAAGGTCTTTCGCAGTGTCGTGGGCAGCATGAGGGACGTCGTCGGACACGACGGGCTCGGTTGACTCGAGTGGATTTGGAGATGGTATGGACGACTCAGCCTCTGCGACTGGTGTGAATCGCTCGGATTTTGTCTTCTTATCCTTTGATTTCTTTGAGGGCGTTTCCCACTGGTCAGAAGATTCATTGAAGGTGTCTTCCGTCGTATCCTGGTTGAGCTCTTTCATGTTGTCCAATATTACATCAGGATTTTGTGCTTTTTCGGCTAATGCTTCACTTCTTGTCGATGAGAGAGGCTCCACGATCGGTGTTGAGGTTCCAGATTTGCGAGACTTCTTTTTGTCTTTTTTAGACTTTGGTGTTGAGTAATTCCATTCTTCTTGCGCGTCGATGGCATCTACAGCCTGTCCGGAGTTATGGTCTTTTGGCTTGTCAGACGGAGACACAGATTGTTGGACAAGGTCAGCAGGTAAGAGACCAGATTCCTCGAGTGGCAAAGGCTCCTCGATTGGCGTCAAGAGACCTGACTTGCGATTCTTCTTGCCTTTGCCCTTCGATTGCTTGACAGGAACCGAGCCCCACGCATCGCCCTCATCCTCGGCTACTTCTCTTGTCTCAATGGATGCGGGCTGATCGATTTGCTCAGTAGCTTCCTCAATCATGGCTGACTGAGGGGAGGGATGATCGGACTCAAGAAATTCGCGATTCGCAGCCGTTTCTGCCTGGTCACTTGGTGTTGCGGTTCCTGAGCTTCGCTTGGATTTATCCTTTTTGCTTTTCTTGGACGGCTTGACAAAACTTGCTTCCCAGTCATCGACCTGGTTCTCGACCACCTTTGACAAGTCTCTATGGGCTGGCTGCTCGATCTGCAATTTTTCCTCTGCATTATTCTCAATTGGTATTGCCGTTTCCAAGCTTCGCTTTGACTTATCCTTTTTCCCTTTCTTGGATGGCTCTATAGAGCTTATTTCCCAATCATCATTGTGATCCTCGAGCGCCCATGATGGCTCCGCATTGACTGGCAGGTCGCTTGGCAGGATTTCTTTCGAAGGTTTGATGTCCGACAATTGGTCCGTTACTTGAGTTGGCTCCTCGGGTTTCGGATCAGAGTCTTCTTCCGTAGGTGTTGGCAGACTCGACTTTTGCTTTCTCCGATCCTTCTTAGACGACTTACTATCGAAAGAAGCCCACTCATCCTCCTGGTTTTCGTTGTTATCCTTTGTGTCTAAGTGACTCTCGACCGGCGCGGGAACGTCTGCTACCGTCTCTACTGCAGAGGCTCCCTGTTGCAGATCTGTAATTTCTTGCTCGGATGAGGGTGTCTCTTCAGCAGGTGTCGAGACCCCGGAGTTCTTCTGCTTCTTTTCTTTCTTCTTCTTAGATTTCTTCGAAGTGAAGTCACCCCACTCCTCACCTTGATCTTCAGTAGCAATAGCTGTGTCGGCTGCTTGTAGGTCTCCACCAGAGATGTCTCGATCAAGGTTCGCGGAAGACTGACCAAAATCGTAATCAGCTAGCTGCTCAGGAATTGGCTTTGGATTCTCTTCAGTTGGAGTAGAAAACCCAGAACCTCTTTTCTTCTTCTTTTCCTTAGACTTCTTGGCAGGTACCGAGCCCCATTCATCGAAAGGGTCAGCGATGGTGGGTTCGTCATCGATTGTTTTAGGGTCTTTTAAGATCTCCTTGGAGCTTTCAACAGCTTGTCCCGAAATGTCTTGAACGGTTTCTGCTGGTTCCTCAATACTTTCTGAAATTGGTTGAATAGGACCTGATGGCAGAGCTTCTTCGATGGGTGTAGAGAATCCTGATTTCTTGGACTTCCCAGACTTTTTGGATTTCTTTGATGAGAAATTGCCCGAATCGTCCTCTGAGTCCTTTTGTGGGGATTTGATCGCTGAAGGCTCGTCGATGGAGCTAGCAACAGCTGCGGCTGTGGCTGCATTTAATGGCTCAATCGGGGTTGAGGCACCGGATCCCTTGTCCTTCTTTCCCTTCTTGGATTTCTTGGTCGGAAAAGATCCCCAGTCGTCTGCAGGCTCTTCGAATTCATTTATGGCTGTTGTTATCGGGTCGCTGGAGATTAAAGCTGGACTCTCTTCTGTCTCGGTTGTCTCTGGTGCAACAATTTCTGGCAGATTGGCGTTTATTGGTTGGCTTGGTTGACTTGACTCTATGACTGCCTCCAATGGAGTTACAGTTCCAGAAGCAGTTTCAGAATCCGCGATGGATGAGCCCTTTTGCTTCTTCTTGTCCTTTTTGTTCTTGCTCTTTTTGACAGAAAAGGAACTCCACTCATCTGTTGGCTCCTCGAGATCGGCCGGATTTGCAGCTGGTTCAATCGTTTCCGAGTCCTGTTTCAAGCTCTTTTCCAGGTCCCGATCCAATGGTAGTCTGGACACCACATTATCCTCTGATGTTTGATCTAAGGGCAAAGGAGTCAGCGCGGCGTCCTTCGAAGGTTCCAAAATGGGCTCAGACGGTATGGAAGTTTCCTCCGAATCCAGTATGGACAAATCCTTGCGTTTCTTCTTCTTAGATTTCTTGGTCGAGAAGTCATCCCAGTGATCGTCAGGCTGGTTTGTGTTGGGAGAAGCGAACACGTCCAAGTTTTTCTCCTCGTGACTACCTGGAATGGACTCTTCTAGGGAGCGGTCTGCCGGCAGAGACTGATTGTCATGTTCCTTAACCTCTGAAAAAGGATCCAGTGATTTGGAACTCTCCGAGAGGTCATCAGTCTTGGTAGTATCCTTACGCTTCTTGTCCTTCTTCTTTGACTTCTTGGTAAAGGCATAATCTTCGAAACCGTCTTCAGGATTCTGATCTACTTCCTGAGATGCTTTCTCCTCCAAGCTTTGGGCTGTTGCTTGCGCCTCCTCGAATGGTGAAGTCCCGGAAGCAATTTCGCGCGACTCCGTAATGGAGGGGTGATTATTGAGATCGAACTGCTGAACGCTTTCTTCAATTTGAATTACAGCATTAGCGTTAAAGGATTCATTTCTAAGTAGACTGCCGCGTTTCTTCTTGTCCTTCTTTGACTTCTTGGAAGAATATTCAAAATCGTCTTGAAGATCCTCAATCGCCGGTGGAGTGATAGCTTCGACCTGGCTTGCCGACGTATGTTCTTGTTCTTCGGATGGCTGCTCGGCGCTGGAGACTTCGTCTTGTAGCAAGAGGCCGCGTTTCTTCTTGTCTTTCTTTGACTTTTTTGAGGAGTACTCAAAATCGTCCTGCGGCTGCTCATCCACAGTCGAAGACATACTTTTCAGTTGACTGTCTAAAACAGGTTCTTGAGTCTCGGAATGCTGCTCGGACGTGGCGTTAAAAGATTCGTTCCGAAGTAAACTGCCTCGTTTCTTCTTGTCTTTCTTTGACTTTTTAGAAGAAAACCCAAAATCATCCTCCGGTTCCTGGTCCACAGGCAAAGAGACAGCCTCTGCTTGGCCCTCTAGAGCTGGCGCAGATTCGTAGTCTTCATGTTGCTGCTCATCCATAGTGCTGACAGATTCGTTCTCAAGTAGGCTACCGCGCTTTTTCTTGTCTTTCTTTGACTTCTTTGTAGAATACTCAAAGTCTTCCTGCGGTTCCTCCAGTGTTGGCGAAGAGATAGACCCTACTTGGCTCTCAGGAGTGTGTACAGATTCGGGTTCCTCGATTTGCTGCTCGGAAGTGGCGTTGAAGGACTCGTTCCGAAGTAGACTTCCGCGCTTTTTCTTGTCTTTCTTTGATTTCTTAGAGGAGAATCCAAAGTCATCCTGGGGCTCCTCGCCCTCAGGCGAAGGCATAGACTCTACTTGATTGCCTGGTGTAGACACAGAATTTTGGACCTCAAACTGTTCCTCAGAATTGGCATTGAACGATTCATTCCTCAACAGATTTCCGCGCTTCTTCTTCTTGTCTTTCTTCTTCGAAGAGAAACCAAAGTCGTCATCTCCATCAACATCGACTGGCGTTGGCAAGATTGCAGGTGTAGCATCATCCATTGGCAAGCCTTCGCTTGGCGTGGCTCGGGTATCGGTGATCTGCTCGTCAGGGAAGTCATCGATTGCAGTCGAGCTTTGGCGCTTCTTCTTGTCCTTTTTGTCTTTCTTTGAATTCTTGGTCGAAAATGCAAAGTCATCTTCAGCATCAGCGGTCACTTCGACCGACTCAGATCTGCTTGAGGTCTCTTCGCTGGTGTCATGTGGGACATCGACCTGTTTAGGAGCATCTGGAGAATCTACAGAGTCATCAAAAGTCGCGTCATACAGAGAAGTGTCTTTCTTTTTGCTCTTTTTGAATTTCTTGTCTTTCTTGCCACCTATAGAGAAATCATCGTCCTGGAGTTCCATTGATATTGGTTCGGCGGACAATTCTTCGCCAGTGATATTGCGCGTAAGATCATCTTCTTGCGACAAGACCTGACCTTCGATATTGGTTTCTGTTGGTAGGTCGTGATCTGAAGTGCTGGGCAGAAGGCTTCCCCGTTTGCCCTTCTTGTCCTTCTTATTCTTTGACTTCTGTCCATTGGTAGCAGAGTCATCGACATCATTAAGCGGGCCGGTAGGTTGTGAACTGCTGAAGTCTTGTTGGGTGTCTAGGTCTCCAGATTTTTGATCGGATGTGAAGTCATCTTCCGTGTTGGATCGAATCAAGCTTCCCCGTTTCTTGTCTTTCTTGTCCTTGCCTTTCTTCTTCGAAGCAGGTTCAAATTCTTCTTTTAGTCGGCGGGCATTATCAAGCTGCTCGGCACTGTAACCTGCATCAAGTCCATCACGCGCTGGCAGGTTTTCGTCGATCTTTGATTGAGACTGGATTTGAGCGTCGTTGGTTTGAACAGATCCTGAGCCAGGGAATTGGGTTTGGTCGCCAAAATCATCGTAACCAGGTTCTTGCTCTGCAGGTGATTGTGATGTACTATGACGCTTCTTGTCCTTTTTGGAGGCCTTCTTTGCGAACTCAGCTTGCATTTGACGTGCGAGAGAAAGCTGTTCTTCCTTGTAGCCGGCGGCAAGTCTGTCGGGTGTCATACCATCTGGATCATTGGTTGTTGAGATATTTTCTTCCATGGTAGAAACCACTTCGGGTTCCACAAATTGCTTGGATCCACTAGCAGAGGGTAAGGGATCACTGAATTCCTGAATGAGTAGGTCATCATCATCATCTTGGTAAGAACGACTTTTCTTGCTCTTGCTTTTCTTGTCTCTAGATTTCCTGCTCCCAGATTCAAAATCTGCCTTCAGTTGTCGAGCAATCTCAAGCTGGTCTTCTCCGTAGACATTATTGCGCTCGCTAGTAGCAGGACTGATCGCAGAACGATCACCGGCAGGTCCATTGGAAAGACTTCTGGCACGGCTTTGGTCCTCATCATAGTCATCGATATTTCTGGACCGTGAAGGTAGTCTTGCTGGTGTAGATGGTAAGCTTTGTCGTTTCTTCTTGTCTTTCTTTGAGGACTTCTTCCCGAATTCTTCTTGCAGTTGTCTGGCCAGGCTGAGCTGAGTATTGTCATAGCCGGCAGTCAATCCATCAGGACTTGGTCTGGAATCTGTCCCTATGCTTGGCGCCTCATCGGCATCGATGGATGCCGGGCTCTGTTCTTCCATGGTTGCTTCTTTACTGCGTGAAGAAGAATCGATCCGAGATGCTTTTGACCCGAAGATGGCAGCACTTACAGCTGCTGCAGCTGCTGGAAAGTACCCCCTGCTAGTGGAGTTTGGAATCTCACCGCTAGGCTGTTCACCGCCAGTCAGAAGAGTGGCGGGTGTAATTGACCACCCTCCGGGTCCACCAAGTGGAGTTGGTCTCGACAATGGAGTCTCTTGTGCAGGTAAGATAGTTTCAATATCCAGGGCCTTTGAAGCATCTGTGATGTCACTGGATCTCTCTTGATCATCATTGCTGTTGGCCTCAGGGATGGTTAAATGTTCTTGCGAGGTTTCTGGTTCGTCCCATTGCTGAATCTTACGGCTCTTCTTCTTGTCCTTCTTCGACGATGGAGTTGTGAAAGTGGGTTCTTCCGCAAGAGGAGTCGTGGGAGCAGCAACATCTTGATCTGAGACCCAAATTGAGGAAGATTTCTTCTTCTTTTTGTCCTTCTTACTCATGAAGCCAAATTCGAGGTCGTTAACAGGTGGTGTAGCAGGGATGGATGATTCGCCAATCTCCATCGGAGTTGCAGGCACAGATTCAGGCAGACTGGACTCAACTTCCTCCGCCCAGCTCATGGTAGTTTTGCCCTTCTTTTTCTTGGGCTTCTTTGACTCCGTGAAATCAGATTCATCGTTGGCAGGTATCAGATCGCGTGTTTCGGGCTGCTGGTCAGCAAACTTGGTCTCCAATGCTGCCTCATCACTGCCACGCTGGTTCAAGGTGCTGCGATCGCTGTCCTGGGTCTCTGGAAATGAAGGATTGGCAAGCGTAGGTGAAAGCTGCTCCAGATCTCTAGTTTGGTCTTGAATGGCCAGTCCGTCACCTGTCTCTGAGGCTAGCTGTGTGATCACATCAGTGGGCTCTGGCTCCCATGCCGACAACGAGTTATTTTTCTTCTTGTCTTTCTTCCGATCCTTCTTCTTAGAAGAAGAGAATTCCTCGAATGGTTCCTCAATAGGCGTTGGAATATCCTGCTCACCGAAGTTGGTCTCCGAAATCGGAACAATAGGTGACTGCAAGACACCATCTTCTTCGTCCCATGCAGAAGAAGACTTGCCCTTCTGTTTCTTCTTCTTATCCTTCCTTGATGTGGAAGAACCCTGGAAGGGTTCTTCAACAGGCGTCAGAATGTCTTGATCTTCGAACTTGGTCTCCAAGGTCGGAACTGCAGGTTCTTGCAAAGCACTTTCATCTTCGTCCCATGCAGAAGAAGACTTGCCCTTTTGCTTCTTCTTCTTCTTGTCTTTCTTTGACGTGGAAGAGAAATCTTCGTAGGGTTGCGAATCGACGATGAGTGCGGAAACGTCCTCAGGCAAGTCCCGACTCTGAGATAACGATCCTTGAACTTCGTCTCCCTTAACAATTTCGGGGTCTGCTGCCTTCGATTTCTTGCTCTTCTTGCTGGAATTTGGCATGGAAAAGTCATCGAGTCGGGTACTATCATCGATGTCTGGTGTTTGTACGGGAGTATCTTGGCTTGTTTCGGCCTCCTCTGCTTCCCAGGAAGAAGCTTTCCCTTTCTTCTTGTCTTTCTTCTTGTCCTTCTTAGATGCTGGAGTGAAGAATGCTTCGGCTAGTTCGTCTCCACCGAGAGTAAGCACATTCTTAAGGGGAGGATCTGGCACACTTTGTTGAGCTTGTAGCTGGCTCTTCCCGGCTTCTGGTTCATCCCAATCAGATGTAGCTATGGATTTACGCTTGTCCTTCTTGCTCTTCTTCTTGGAAGAAGGGAACTCATCAAAGGCAGCATCAATTGTTGAGTCCTTGGTAGAAGTTTGAATATCTGTTGAAGCGATGACATCTGGCTTGATAAGTTGCTCGTCAGTCATGAAGGTGCCGCTGATAGGTGGATCAGAACTGGAAATTGGCAATTGCTCCTGCGCGTCTGTTTGGGTGAGCGGAGTGACATTATCGTGTTGTAAGGATGTTTTGACACCGTCTTGATCCATCTTGCGCGAAGTAGGCGCGTCGCTGGAATTCTGAAGTGGCTCGTGTGAAGACTCCTCGATCGTTTCTGGCTGAGTTTCAAGTGCTTCTGGTTCCCAAGAAATCTTCGACTTCCCCTTTTTGTCTTTCTTGCCCTTTTTGCTCTTGGGTGCCGAGAAATTGTCTTGCTCAATCTCATGCGAAGCAGGCGC